>VZTL01045863.1:0-12030 GCA_013400535.1 Scopus umbretta | reverse complement strand
CATCTGTGTAATCAGACACATTCTGGTTTCCTTTAGAGTTTATTAAATGATCAGCTCCATTAGGCACTTAGACATACCCTAATCTTTTGAAACAACTCCATACTGCTATTATCTTAAGAAAGAAATGCAGCAAGTATAATTTCTATGTCAGTGCAAATGTTCTGTCACTTACTCCATAGCAGTTAAGCTTGATTTTAAATTATGCAATTAGTACTTTGCTGTTGCTGTAGGTTACCAGGAATATGAGATGGTAGGACTAAGAGAATTACTGTAGGTGGAGAGTGGATAGTATTATCTGTCAGAAGAAGAACACTTATGTCTCAAACAGTGTCTGAACTATAGATTCATTGATCTTGGAAGAATATTCATGGTAAGTATAACTATCAGCTTGCCTTACTCTTGTATGTTCCATTATTGGCACCAGGATACATCGTCCAACAGACCTTTTAGGTGACCTGTTTTAAGGCCCTGAGCAACCAAATGTAGCTTCAAGTTTTGACTCATGGGGTGGACCAGATAGTCTCCAGAAGCGCCTTCCCAAATAGTTTAGTCTATGATTCTGTTCTTAACTAGGTATGACGGTGTATAAAAACCTTGTATTTTAATACCCTAATAGTATTAGTAAATATAGTGTAAGAAAAAAATAGTACCTGAGAATTATTTACTTTCATATAATCAAAACAAGAAACTGTGATTAAGTATTTTGCTCTCAAACCACACAAAACATTTCTAAATAATCTTGCTGTAAAAGGTGACCAGCTGAATCAGTCTTTAAAAGTAATTGTATGTAAGAAAAAGGTTAAATGAAGAAGCAAATAAATGTATTCCAAGCAAGGCTTAATACAAAATTCAGCCTTCTTTATTAGATTTCCCATTAAAAAATAGTGCAGCTTGTATATAGTGCAGCTGTTAAATATATATATATACTGCTTTGTGATCACTGCTACCACGCTGTCTGTAGAATAAAGGTACTTCTGACCCCTGGTTTAAGGGCAAAAGGAAGCCAGTTATAAAAGTTAAGCTAGTGATAAGAGAAGATACTGGGATGTCTTAATATGGAAATGCAGATTGAAACAATAAGCCTTCACTCAAACATGGGTGTGTCAGGATTTGTATTTAGAGTGGAAATTTGCTCCATAGTAAAAAATGTTGGGGTTTTTTCCAGTATTTGTTCCAGGTAAAACTTCAGAACTTTCAGAGAGAAAGGTCTGCTTAAATTTTGTGTAAAAAAATGCATCTTTATAATCAATTAAATTTAGTATGCTTTTGTTTAGAAAGAAAAAAAAGAATTTGAAAACCAGTTTAAAATTTTTGTAACAAAACCAAAATAGCCATGAATTTTGGCTGTTAGGTAGAAGTATGAGTAAGAACTGTTATGTTTTTTATACAGACCTAATGCTAAATCCCATTCACGCTAAAGGTTCATTTGTCTGGTGAGGTTTGGAGTTTTCTTAATTCTTTCTATGGCAATAGTGTTTAATCTTGTTAATGACAGTGATGATAGTTTTTCTTGATTTTATTTTCTTCTCTCCAAGTTTATCAAATAAATATTCAGAAGCAAAAGCATGCTATGATTATGGGGCAGGCTTGGTCAGAACTTATACCTGTATTACTATTTAACGCAAATCCACTAAAGACAGATCAATATAATTACAATTACTTTCTTTGATATGTTATTTGTCAAAGGTAACAGCAGAAGGGAGCTTAATGATTCCCATTAGAGGCCATAGTATTTTGCATTCCTTTACTTTGTAGATCTGAGATGGTTGGTTTTACAAGGGAAGAAACATTAACTATTGACTACAAATAGCTGCAATTACAGGGTAAAACAAAGTGCTTTGATCATAAAAATAGGTATAGAACTTAGAGTTAAAAGATTAACATTCTCATTATCATCTTCCATTTCTTCTATTTTCTTCACCACGTGAACTGTGTTGTAAGACATCATTTTGTAATTAACATAAGAAAATACACACTGTTTTGCAGATTGAGGTGGAAAGAGATATGTAAAGTACTATTTGCCTTCCCATAAAGGAAATATTACTTTCTCTAATCTTCCTGAAATCAAACACTAATCTTATTCATCAGAGGAAGGCTTAGTGTTTGTTTTTGGTTTGTTTTTTGTGGTTTTTTTGTTTGGTTGGTTGGGTTTTTTTAAATAGTTTTCATTTTAAGTTGAAACCTAGGATGATCTGAGGCATCATGTTACTCTCATCATCTACACCAACGGTAAACAACTTGTGATTCTTGAACCATATGTGCTTGTTAGGTAATGTAAGTAAGGTTTTCTGTTTAGAAGGATGACACACATCTAGCATAAGTGTCTTTGATATGAGGTAGTTTTTTGCATCTTGCTGTCATATGACTATTTTGTGCATAGTTGAGAAGGTTGAAAGTAGTAGATATTCCACACTTTCGCAATTCAACATCATTCTAGGGAATTTCTTTACACACAGGAAAAAAAGAAGCTGTCTATTCTAAGACTGCTATCACAGAAAAATATATGGTAATGATTCCTTCAGAAGTTTAGGAATACAAATAATTTATAAACTGAACTTTAACAACTTTGTTTATATTAAAAAATAAACATAGAATTTTTAGGATCTAGAATGACTTGCATATAAATAAAAATCTAACCAATACTTGCTTGTCCAAAGCTTCTTTCAGAGAAGAAGTGCTGGTCCTGTTCACATCTGAAAATGTGGTAAAATTATAGATAAAAACAATAAGATAAAAATATAGAAGTAGAATTTGTAATTAAACCTTAGACACTTTAATGTATGAATCATGATGTAATTAGGTTCTTAATAGCATCTGTATAAAAGCTTGTGAAGACATTCTTTATGGGACCAAATTGCCATCTTAGTATTTAGTATTAAAAATATCTGTTTAGTGACAAAATTTATGTTCATTTGCTTGGTGAGGAGAGATTTTAGCTTTAAGTATTTAGTGACTGAATAAATCAAAAAGGTTGGTATTGTATGCAAAAATGTCATGTAAGTTAAAATCAAAATATTCTCCAGGATATCAACTCAGTTGAGTTGTAAAATCACAGAGAAATCTATGAAATCTAATATTTTTCCTTTACTTTTAACTTCTTCAGACTTTTATGGCTTTCAGAATCTTTTTGAAAGTCCAGGTGCTTCACATATCAGCATACATGACTGATATGTTCTTATCATTTTGGTAATTTAGTGTTTTTATTTCTGTTTGAGACAGTAATCCTCAATTGTTCTGTTGTTTGTTTTTTGGGTTTTTTTGTGTTTTTTTTTTTCATTTATTTATTCTGCTGTATGCTTATTCTCTGCAATAAACTAAGAAACAAGATTTTTTTTTTTAATCTCCCCCCACGCCCCCCAGATTTAAACTAATTTACATTTTCTTTCTCATCAGCAGTGGATAACATAGTTCAGTTTTCAAAACATATAAGATAATTTAGAGCCTTTAATGTATATTTCATACAAGTGATAGCCTGCTGTTTACTGCCTGCATAGTTTTAAATTCTGTGAAAAAATGAAAATGTATCATTAATTGCTTTTGAAATATATTGATCTATCAGGTGAGGTTTTGCCACTCTGTCCTCCTTTTAAAGGGGTACCAAGATGATGAATGAACATTTAAACTAACATAAACCTGTGCATTTAAAGAATAAATGTTAATGCCTGTAACATACATTTAAGAAATCTATGTACCTGTTTATAAAAGTTTTACATACCCAAGTATTGCAAGTGATCTTCATGTTTGCATGTTTAATTCTAAAGTATAACAACAGCTTTTTACCATACTTCATTAGGTCAGTTTCATTTTTGTGCACAACAGCCTTCTTGATTAAGCTCCTATTACCCAGAGAAATTAAAAAATCTTGGACAAAAAATGAATTGCATTTTGTTTTTAACTCTTTAGGCTCACATAAGAGTAAGTTTATCATATGGAAAACACAGTAGTCAGATTATTAAGTTTTGCCAGTATGAATTTTTGCCAGAAAAGGCATTATTCTTCTAGGCACTAAATATTCAGGAATTTCTAACAATATTTTACATTTTTAGATTTCAAAATTCTTAGTATTTGCCTTACTATATCTTCCGTCACCAGGAATATGATATGGTCCTGCAATTTAAAAACTAAAACAAAAGTTTCTCTGCACAAGATGTAAGAGTAGAATACTTCATGTCGTCACTACAGAGAAATATATTATGTTTGTTATATGCAAATATGTATCAGGCATGGTTTCATAACATGAACATTTGAAATCAGGCATATACTTGCACTAGAAATACTTAATCAAACAAAAACATGCACCTTTGCAATGCATTAGAGACTTTTTGAAGATCAGTCTATCCTGTTATTGATTGGCAATTGATTTTACAACTGATTTATACTGGTTTTAACAAGGTATCTGAAAACTACATTAAAAAATAATAGTTTTTTAATATTTTATGGCAAGATATAGACAGACAGAAGATATCTGCAGTAACCATGACTTATTTAACTCAATTAATTGGAAACAGTAACAAGGTATTTTCACTCTTAGTGATCAGAATTCTCAAATTCACTCAATGGAGACATTTCTAGTCAACATCAGGATCTCAGAAACGTAAGTGGTATTGTAGCATGTAACTGCAAAAATTTGAATTTAAGGCTAAAATCATAGAATCATAGAACAATTCCAGTCAGAAGGGACCTCAAGAGTCTCATTCCTACTCCTTATCCTAAAACAGATACTAGAAATTAAAACGAACATGCAACAACAAGCAACAACTTAGCACTCTGAAAACCATTTACTGCACTGTGTCCATTAGCATGATGGACTTCCAGCTCTCGAGATCTGCATATAGAGGACCCAATACACATTGCATTAAGTCCAGAAGAAAACACAACCAACCATACGAGGAAATTGAAAAAAGACAAAAACTTTGTCAGTGCATTAAAGATTTACAGATGGCACGTCAAACTGTTTCACGAGGGATAGGCAACAGAGAAACCTTGAAAAATAAGGAAAACCCCCTTTTCTTTCTCTGAGTGCAGCATTCATGTAAGAGATTCTCTTGCTTTCAATTTTAGTAGTAAATGTACTGAGCTGCCCACATCTGCCCTACAACTACTTATGATTTAAAGTCTTAAATTTTCCAGAAGTCATACAGATAGTGTAAACTATTTTGTCCAGTCACCTTCTGTAGTCAATACAGAAAGAGCTTAATCTTAAATGTATTAGATGCTTATCTTGTGTAGAAGAACCCCTCTTTCTCCACTGTTTAAATTAGCTTAAACTAGATACCTTTCAGATTGATAGTTTAGTGCGGCAAAACTTAACCTATCCAATGTAGTTATAGCAGTTTACCTCCTGTCCCCCAAATCAAATATAAGAAAAAATAACTTGCAGAAGTTGCTAAAAAGCCATTGTAAATTGCAGAGGAAATCTTGAATACTGATGGGTTTTGACTGTGGTTTTTCTTTTGTTTTGTTTGTTGTTTTTTTTTAAACTCTCACAATGAAAATTCTCAAGTTCCATTGAATTCAGTATTTGGTTCAGTTGTTTGTTTAAAAAATGCATTGTACAGAGCTTCATCAAATTGCCTCAGTGCCTATGCAGTGTGTATGTTGAAGTCTGAATACTAGGCACAAGTTAAATGTAGCTGTACTATTCATACTGTCTTAAATTAAAAAGAATTATGCCTCAAAAAAAAATTTGTAACACTGTATATGCTTGATATGCAGAATACTTCCCTATAGCCTTTCATATTGTCATTTAGAAAGCTCAAAAACTCCTGGGTAAAGAAGATATAAAATATTTATCAATGTAGACCTTTCTGTTTTCTCATAAGACAGTCAGCTGCAAAACTGATATGAATGTAACATCCTTTACTGTCACTGTTGCCATAAATCAATTGTAGTTGACAGGTCTCAGTCTTAAAGCTGTTGTGGCACTGGTATTCTGTGTAAAGAAGAATGACAATAATTGTTGTTTGGGACAGAACTATTGCTTTTCTGTAGAACATAATCAACAGTTTTAGGCTGGATTTTTAATTTTTCTCATAAAATACTCCTTAAAAACCTCAGTGCTGTGGTTGTACTGTTTTACTGTTGTGTATGATCTTATTCATTCCCTAAGTTACTATATTTTGTTAGACTAAGATTTAAAAAATTAAATGATCTCACCCACAGCAAATAAAAATATTAATCTATACACTTCAATTTAATTTGTATATTGGTATGTGTTGTCTCTTCATGAGTGAATTCTTACACCTGGGGTTCATCTGTATTCTGAAGATGATAATAAAAATTTCTATTGTATATTCTATTGTTAACATTATGCTCAGAATTTAGAAAGAGGTTATTATCAAGGGTAGTAGAACATTTTTAAGATGACATGCTGTTTAAAAACTGTGTGTATGTTGAAGGCAGTGTCACATCACTCCTGTACTTTTTGGAAACTATCTGGCATCTAGAAAGCATCAGATTGTGAGTGAAATCTATATAGGCAAACATATTAGAAACTTACTCATAGTTACAGAGCTACTCCTAGGACTGCTTGCCTTGGTGCTGTGGTGAGACATTTTGTGTCAGTAAAGAACAAAGTGTATTACAGGAGGTATAACTTTTATGGTTCTTATTGTGCTGGACTTGGGGAGGAAGCCTGTCTATTCCACCCTAGAAAATAGATTCATCCAACACAGGAGCAGCCAGGGACGTAACATTTATGGATAACACTCTTTTATAACTTACGTCTCTGACAATCAGCTGACATTTTCGAGACTATGTCCACAACAAAGACGGTTGGTAACATTCTCTGGTTCAAAATGTATGAAAGCAGAGATTAGCATTGACATTTAGAAGGCTTGCTGAATCAATGGAAAAGTTATGACCCTAGTTTTATGGACCCTAAAATTTAACTTTGCTTGTTAGTGGTCTTGTTTTGTATTTCCAGACAAAAGTCAGGTTCTAAATTTTGTTAGCATTATTAAAACTAAGAAAAAAAATCTTATTATAAAGAATCATCATAATTATTTTTGGTTGTTTGGCCAGAAAATAGTTTTTTACAGAAAAAAAAACCAAAACAAAACTATATTCGTTCTTGTCTTTTCCACTTTTGTCACTGTATAAAAGGAGAAATTAATGAATCAGAAAATCAGTAAATTAGGTATTCCTTGGAAATGATGGGAACAAATGGAATAGAATTTTTATATCTTTACTGAAACAGAACACCATTTCCCTTAATTTTATGAAAGAATCAAATGCGTTCTCTGTTTTTATTTTAGCAACAGACAGGCTGCACCTCCAAGATTAAAGTCATCGCATGTTTATCTCTCTGTCACCCAGATTTCTAAGAGTTCAAATAGGTGTAAAGATCTCAGTAAAGATCGCTCTCGAAGTTTTTCAGAGGGTCTCTTATCTGTCATCTTTACTTATGGCCCTATTCATGTCAACAGTATTTTTCTAGTAATTTCTAGCAATTTACTATTTTTTATTTTTTCCTGTAACCCCTTGTTGCTGCTTCTTTCTTATCCTGTCAAATTCCAAATTCTGTAAGGGACATAGTCTTATTCCTTTATTGATGATGACCTCATTCATATACTCTGTGGTTTAATGAAATATAGGTAAACATCTGTAATGTGCATTGGCTTAATTTTCTCCAAAAAGGAGAGATATGAAAGCACTCGATATCTTCTTAGAAGATATTCTTATGTGGCACATAATATTCCTCACTATCTGCAGGAAATGTAACATTCCTTTCTGCAAAACAAGTAATCATGTCTGTTCAACCCTGCCGCTTGTTGCTTCCAAGGGGCAAATTCAAATAACTTCAGATTATTTTAAATCTTAATGGCCATCACCAGACAATTCCCTACAATATTTTTCATGGGTACTTGTCATGAACATCCCTGCAAACACCAAATCAGTATATAAAACACTTCACTGAGAAGGAGACAAAACAATAAATCATGGAAATCAGTAATAAACCAGCAGAGTATTTATAAAAATTTTGAACAAAACTAGTATTTCTAAAGTATCTTTGTTATGTCTCAGCCTCTCCATTAGTTAACATAGTTGTGCAGGTGAACAATATCCTTATTCTCTCTGTTCACTGCCTTGTTATTCACAGTTGGACAAATCCCTGTGTTGTTGAATTTTACATACTAATTATTTTTACCCAGATCAAGTATTGCATAGGATTGTTGGCTGCCCAAGTGAAAAAACATTTCCTACTCTTTTCTGCACTGAGCAGGAAACCTGAGCATGTGTGGAAAAAGTAAAAATTAGTCTGTGGGTTTAAAATTTTTGCTTATAGCAACATTTTAGCCCTTGAAAAGCAACATGATCATCTTAAAAGGAAATGTTAATGTAGTATTTCCATTTTCTGCACGTATCGTTCAACATTGCACTTTGTCTAAAAAATATCAAACAGCAGAAGCATGGAGAAAAAGAAAACAAAAGAACAGGAAATAAGTAATTTTAGACTACTCATATAGGTCTGAGTTGAACATAAAATCTAAATTTTTTTTTGCTGTGCCCAGCCCAGAAAAAGTTACTAAATGATAGAAAACCTAAGGAAAAAATAGCGAGTATTTTAAATTTAAAATTTGAAAATTAAATTAAAACCCCTAATTTAAATTTAAATTTGAAACCCTAATTTGCCTCAAACATAATTAGGAATTGAACTTTAGAATGTAGAAGAATTTTAGGTCAGTGTGAAAATAAGATAAATGTTATATAGAAATGACAAGAAGAGAGAAAACTAAAAATGTTTTAAAACCTCAGATTTAAAGGTCATCTCATTGGCACTTTTCAAGCTCCTAATGGTTCTTTATTATGGACTTAAGTTTTTAAACACTTAAGAAGGTGGGTAAAGTGCTCAAATGCAACCACAGTTTTAATAAAGAAGGTAATATTTAAATAATGTGATAAATATTTTAAAATTAAGATTATGAGAATGAAGAGGAAAATCGGTAGATTTTTGGAGGTTTGTATTCTCAGAGCTAAGAAATCTATGTAGGATACTGTTAATTCATTAATAGCACCATATAAAAATGCTAATAAAAATAGAAAATAATAAATTGAAAAATGTAAATGCTGCTAGCAATTTTCCTACCTTGTGCATAACTCAGTGCATATTTCCTCACCGTTTCTGTAAACTTACAGCTACAGTGGTGGGGATGACTTCATTTTAGCATGACAGTGCCTAATTCCTGAGCACAGGAGGCAGCCAGATTCCCAGCAGCCAGGGGGGAAGAAGTAGCTTCCTTTTGGCAACACTCACTAGTGGCTGCTAAGCTGAAGGGAAGAATCCATCTCCACTGAGGATACGAGACAGAAAAGTGCTTCGAAAGTAGGTACTTCCACCAAAGACAGACCATCCCTTTCTCAGAGGAAGGTGGTCTCACCAAAGCCCACTACCACCCAGAGAACCTATGTAAGATCTGGGCAAATCAGGAAGGCAAGTCCCAGCTCTCAGAAGAGTGATAACCTCACTGGCTTGCCCTCTGCAGTGTAAAGAAGAATCCTTAAGTGGGTGCTACAAAAGCTGACCCATTTCATGAAAGTAATTAATTGCTTCCTGGAACCAAAACCAGAATTTGAATCTACCCCATGAAACAAGACATGAGGACAAAGGACATGGCACTGCCAAACAGTGTGATCGTTGTGACTGCAGCACCAAATCTTTTATTTTACTGATGTGCTGCTACTGACCTGCACTTTGTGTTAATGCAGGTGGCAACCAATATAGGCAATTGTTTGCTAGCACTCAGTTCCGTGCTACAGTGCTGTTTGTGGCACATAGTGTGAAAAATCATTTACTCTTTCTTACAGCAGGACCAGCAAATGAGACTGGGGAAAATTCCACAGAGAATATCCCAGTTCCAAATAGCAGGATACATCCTGTTCCCATTCCCCATTTTCAATCAAGCAAAAAGAGAGATTTAAAGCACAGCTCCCACATTTAGATACAGTTTCTAAGCAGGAACATACTCCTCTGCCATCCTTTTAGAAGTTAGGAAAGAACACAGGCAATATGCCTACTGCAAGCACTCAGTTTAGACACAAAACATACAACAATCACTTCTGCATATGCTCAATAGCAGAAATTGAGGTGTTCACTTTACTGTAGAGAACTGAGGAATCTCTAGGGCTAGAAATGAGTTTTGAGGATTTAGACAGCTGAATTGTGGTTGCATACCAGCGGTGCTCCTGTGTTAATCAAAGTCTCAATTTGCAGTGTTGCTAAATGCTGAATACTTTCAGAAGCATTGACAACAGCTACCTCCATAGACCTAGAAAAGTCATATTAAAACAGTTCTTTTTGGTCTAAAAATGTTTGTACTTAAATGATATACACTATTGTTTCAATTAGAATTTTAATAATTTATGAAGATTTTATCAACAGGATGATCTCAGCTTGTCTTGCTACCAGAGAACATATTTTAATAAGGGATAAAATGTTTTCAGAAGCAAACTTTAAAGTGTCAGATCATGGCCTATAAATAAGTCAAGCAAATTATAAATTGACTTTAAGAGCTGAAACTGTACATTATTAACTAAAAATAGTTGTATTATGGCAAAAGAACAAGGCTCAGCACATCTATGTACATGTTACAAGTTAAGGAGCATAACCTTAAATGCAAATTGCTTCAAATTACCATTTTTCAATGGCGCAACTTAATGTTATTCAGTAAGACAAGCATAACTTAGTTTCGTTCTCTGAAAGTATGAAAGATCTGAGGAAAAAATACATCCTTCCTTAGCATCTTTCTATGACCAAAACTATAAATGAAGAATTCGGGTATCAAGAAGAATTATTCCTACTGTGATTTGTCTTTTTAAGAGAAAAGAAGTTGGATCTTAAATATTAGTAAGATTCCAGGCACTACTGAACTATTCTTGCTGAAATTTGTACAAATATAAAGGAGCCAGTCCTATTCTCATTTATTTCCCATGAAATTCCATTATAGTAAATGGATTGATACTGAATAAGACCTTGCAGCATTAAGCTCACTGATTCAGAACTAAAGGTCTAAATGACAGTATTCTTCCTTTGTATGGTAGATTACCTCAGATTCCTTCTACAGTTTATGAGTGAAACAAATTACTGTATTTTTGAATATCAGCATAAAAAAAATATAAATGGTGTGTGCCTGAGGTAAAGAAACAGCAGCAAAAGAGAATGATTTACTTTGCAAATATACAAGAAAAATTTTTACTTATTGCCTAACTGTAATCTAGAGCCCAATACTCAATAAGAATGGCAGCCCCATCATAGCCCACAAGAAGGAAATAACTGCTTGATAGCCTTTGTGATTATGACTATTGTACAAATAGTCCCACCACCCGTTGCTCTCAGGGTAGTCTTTAACAGTCCGTTGTATCGTTCAATTTTCTCGGAGGCTGCTGCTTGGTAGGGAATGTGATATACCCACTCAATGCCATGCTCTTTGGCCCAGGTGTCTATGAGGTTGTTTCGGAAATGAGTCCCGTTGTCTGACTTGATTCTTTCTGGGGTGCCATGTCACCATAAGACTTGCTTTTCAAGGCCCAGGATAGTGTTCTGGGCAGTGGCATGGGGCACAAGGTATGTTTCCAGCCAGCTCCGTGGTTGCTCCCACCACGGTGAGCACATAGTGCTTGCCTTGGCAGGTTTGTGGGAGTGTGACATAATCAGTCTGCCGGGCCTCCCTGTACTTGTATTTCATCCATCGTCCTCCATACCAGAGAGGCTTTAACTGCTTGGCTTGATTGCAGCACATGTTTCACATTCATGGATAACTTGTGCAATAGCATCCATGGTCAAGTCCACCCCTCGATCATGAGCCCATCCATATGTTGCATCTCTTCCTTAATGGCCTGAGGTATCATGGGCCCACCGAGCTATATATAATAATTCACCAAATAATATGTTGCCAGTCCAGATCCACCTGAGCCACTTCAGTCTTAGCAGCCTGATCTACCTCCTGGTTGTTTCGATGTTCTTCAGTGGCCCGACTCTTGGGTACGTGAGCATCTACGTACGTGATGACCTTTTACAACCAGGTTCTCTAC
>VZTL01045851.1:0-12597 GCA_013400535.1 Scopus umbretta | reverse complement strand
GGTTAAACCACAACAAATATACAACATTACTTGCCAAAATTGCTAATGTATAGGATTAGATTCTGAACTGACAGACATCAGCATTACCTCATGAATTCAAACTAAGGACTGATTTTCTTCCTCTCTGAAAAGCAGTTTTATATGGGTAACTTCCAGAAAAAATGCCCCTTGCTAGTACAAACTCCCCTTCACATGAAAATACTTTGGTCAAATTTATGCATTATCCATGTAGTAACTGCAGCTTAAACTTGATTCTGATGGGGGGGGGGGAGCTATTCTGAAGGCCTTCCCAAAACTCACAATGTGTCTGTATCTGTGTTCTTTCGCATACTATTTCTCTGCCCAGCCATATGCTGTCTTTTGACTCAGCTATACCATTCTTTGAGGTCTTGTCAGGGAAAGGAGCAAGAGTGGGAAACATACAGTTCAGGATCACCAGAATTATTTCAGCTGTGATCACCTATGCTTTTAAGGCAGAAAATACGCCTATCCTTCCAGCTGCTTCAGCAATAAATAAAATGCTCTTAGCTGGAAGAAAAAGCCTAAATAGTTTGTTTGCATCTCATAAAACGTCAAAATTGGACAAATTTAACCTGAGATTATCTTCTGCATGGAATCACCTAACGTGGAAAAGCAATGTGATCAGCATCTGGCTATTCATAGCATCAATGAGAAATGAACCTGGAGCTCCATGACACCAGTGTACCAGCTCATTCTCCCGCTCGATTGTCTCTCCCAGCTCAGGAGGCCAGTTGCTGTTCTGTTCTTGGTCCATAAGAAAATCAACGCTCTGCCACACAAGCTCCTGATCTGCTGGCTGTAGGTACTCATAATAGGAAAGCAACATCTGAAGGATTGATGAAAGCCCATGTGCTGCACCTGTAAAGAACAGAAACAGTCAAATTAGAGAGTAGGTTTAGGTCCTAGCTCCATCTCACGGCAACTTTCCCTCGGGACTGATTTCCTTGTCAAATGCCTGGCTCTCTCATCTTCTTTATGCATACTACAATAGTGCTTGGAATAAAAGCTTTCTAGGTGCATGACACTATGATTTGTTACTACTTCTGTCATTTCCAGTTCCCCTAGCTATGCAAAAATACATATGAATTTTTTCTGCTTTCACTCTGATACGACTGAAACTCAGTGTGTGAAGTTAAACTGAACCTAAACTGAATGCTGTTTCAAGACGTTATTCTTCTTGACACGCTACTGAATCTGGACCATTATACTGAAATCTTCACTGAACCCAAACTGAAACTGGACCATAACTGGTATTCTCAGTTACTGACTGACAGTGTCAGTCAGCTAAAACCTGAATTTCAGTGCAAGCACTGTCTGTACCTGCCAGGGTCTGTGGAGCAGCACCACTCAGTGACTTCTCCCTCTGGTCCCCTGCCAGAGAACTCACTAACATCTGCAAACCAATCTCACACTTTCTGCAGTGTGATATTGTGCCTTGAGGATTCTGCGAGTGACCTGCTCAATGACCTTTCACCACTGCTTCAGATGAGCTCAAACTAAGCTGCTTACGATGGGTAGGAGCTGACCATATGCTTGAGTTACACTGCTACGGCCAAAAAATGCTCTTCAAGTCCCTGCGTGGCAAACAGCAGTTAACAAATAACATCCCCTGACAGTTGTCTCTGGTAATCTCCTCCACACAGGCATGGGCACCACACCTCTCGCTGCTTCCATCTGGCAAGGGCAGATTTACCAGGGTAGGAAGGAGAATGGGGAATGAAGCTGCCACCTGCTGCTCCCCTGGTGCAGCACAGGCACCTCTTCTGTTCCCCAGCACTGGGCAGCATCGGTCCTTCCCTCCAGCTCCTCAGTCCCACTTAGCAGTTTTAGGAGGTTGGATAGTCCCAACTCAGTGAGGAGAAATCCCACACTGTAGGTGTTACATATTTTATTTCTGAAACATCTACTGGCTCAGCATCTACACACAGCATCGCTTTCAAAGTAGCTGGTATGTTTTACTCACCAAGATACTCCGTTCCATAGTAGGAATACATGAGTGGGAATGGTTTCCTCTTCTTCACTGCATACTGCTTTCCTGATTCTAGTATGGCCAGACAAATTGATTTTATTTGTGCTGAGGTCAGCACCTAAACAGAAACATCAAAACAAACATCAAGTCTATTACAATAATTTTCTTTTTTAGACATTTTTCAGGACTCTGCTTTTTTTGCTGGTGCACAAGACAAAGTACTGCCTTTAATCTTATGAGCATGTGTCCTGGTTTCAGCTTAATTCAGAATTAATTTTCTTCCTAGTAGCTGGCATAGTGCTGTGTTTTGGACTTAGGATGAGAACAATGCTGATAACACACTGATGGTTTAGCTGTTGCTCAGCAGTGCTGACACCAGTCAGGGACTGTTCAGCTTCCCATGCTCTGCCAGGGGCACAAGAAGCTGGGAGGGGGCAGAGCCAGGACAGCTGACCCAGCCTGGCCACAGGGCTATTCCATACCATATGGCGTCACGCTCAGTATAGAAACTGGGGGGAGCTGGCTGAGGGGCAGCGATCGCTGCTCAGGGATGGGCTGGGTCAGCGGGGGGTGAGCAATTGCATTGGGCATCACTTGTTTTGTATATTCTTGTATCATTACTAATCATTATTATTTTCTCTTTCTCTGCTATCCTATTAAACTGCCTTTATCTCAACCCACGGGTTTTACTTCCCACCCTTCTCCCCGCCCCCAGTGGGATGGGGCTGCATAGAGGAGGTGAAAAGAGGGTCACTAAGAGCTTCTGCCTTTCCTTCCCAGAGATCCATCAGCCCGATGGAAGGTGACAACAAGCACCAGGCAAGCTGCAGAAAAACAGCATCCAGACTGGAGGAAGAGACATTAGGAGAAGACAAAGGAAAACAGACCTATAGAAGAAGTAAATGTTACAGGCTTTTTTAGGACATACCGTGCTAGCAGATTTTTCTCAGACAATATAAAAAAGAGGAAGCAAGGAAGACGTTAGTAAATTTTACTGAAAATCAATACCACATATGTGGGTTCAGAAACATCTTAGTAAAAGAATTAGGCCTTCTTACTTCAAGAATATGCTAAGAAAAATGAAGTGCAAGACAGGTTTCTATNTGCACGTTTGGTAGGAAGGAACCTCCCGTGCATCCGGCGCTGTATAAAGAATGCCTGCTTTCTAAACTCCAAACCTGAGTTTTGGAAAGTTCTTCAACCGGCTTTTATGGTATCAAGAGACTAGCTATATTTATGGAACTTTATCATCATGAAGAAGTCAACGCTGCCTTTAATGCAGTCCTAAGAAATGACTAATGCCTTGCTCTTAGTGGTGTCAAAAGCAAGTAAGATTGACAAATTATGTATTTCACCAGACATGAACTTTTCCAAGTTACTAACCTAAAGCATTCAGTAAGGAATCGGTTTTACAAGTTTTAACTACAGCTCTAATGATACACAATTCACTGCAAACATCAGCAATTTCCTCTGTGTCAGCCACATCTGTACATTACTGACCAATACCTAGGTCATTAAAATAATTTAGTTGAAGTAGTGCTTTGGCTTTAGGGGAAAGCCTGTATGGCAGCTGTACTTTGCAAAAAAAATTATTTCCACTTATGAAAAGAGAACTGAGAAAGAAAAAAGGCAAAATGAGGAAAAAAAAAAAAAAAAAAGAAAAAGTCTGTGGAAATAGCCTTGACAAGATAAATAGTAGTCCTCAAACTAACTGGAATGTCAAGATAATGTCTTTAAAATGTTTCTGAACACATTTGGTTTTGCTATAATTTGTATTATCATAGGATTTACAATTACTTCTTCAAGTTCAAGAAGTACTGTTGGCATTAAATATGGAGGCAACATCTGTTATCAACTAGATTATCTCATTTGACATGTAAAAGATGCTACGGATAATTAATCTCACTTTGAACTTGACTGAAAACAAACGGCTGAAAAATCTTGTTTGTCTGTCTTACCTTGCTCCCTGATAACAAGGCATTTTATTACAGCTGCTCCAAATGACTATGATATTTGTACAACCCGGAGAACAACCTACTTCTGATCTTGATTAGTGTTCTTTAATGTTACTGCAGTAGAAGTAAATAAGCCGCTAACATCTGGAGGCTTCACTCATTTCCAGTCATTTTTAAATGAATTGTTTTAGCTTCACTGAATTTAAAGAAACGGTTTAAATCCTAAGCAAACAAGAAGATCAGAGACATGGTGAGACACACTGCATTCTCTCCAGAGCTCTCATTTTACTGTCTTGCAGCTTGGGACCTAGTCCTCCAAATTCTATACCTTGTAAAACAATTAGTAAGGTAACCTTTTAAAACTAAACATGAAGGAGAAGATCTCCTAGTTGTAATTCTGGAAGGCAAAGGCATACTGATTAGAAAAATCATAATGAGTTCATTTTCCATATGTAATGGTTCCTTTACTTAATAAATCAACTGGCTTTCAATACAAACCATGTTTTGCTAAGCGTATTTTTATCTTAAGTGCATTTAATTTTTAAATTGAATTAACAACTATTTTAAAATGCTGATTGTGTATTTTAAATGGATTTAGACTTTTATGCAAATCCAGCCTTGCACAATGCTGCATAAAGAAGTATCAGCTAGCAAGAAATGCATTGTTCACCATTTTTTGGTATAAAGTAAGTGTAAAAAGTCAAACACTTAAGCACTACGATTACTTAAGTGTATAGATCATCTAGCCTTTTGGCTTGCTTAATGATATATGCTAATGAATATCAGCTCTTTTTCAGAATGCAAAAAAAGCCCACATACAAAAAAAAAGATTATTTAAAATCATGATTAGAATGGATGACAGAAATTGACCCATCCTGACCCACTTCCACATTACCAAATAAAATGGAAAAGAAGATAACCTGAGATAACCTGTATATCTTGAAAGCAACCATCTCTGGCCACTCAGACTGACCTGTATGCTTAAGACAGGTAGGAGATGTGTCCTAACTAATAGCTAAGTAAGAAAATTTTTGTGCTAACTCCAAATATCTCTTACCAAGTGCCTCAATCCACAGTCATTGTAGGGCTGCTGCCTGTTTTCGAAAAAGCTTAAATATGAAGGATTTGTGTCCTAGAAAACAGCTGGCTGGAACAGAGACCCTCACCATCATTATTAGTGGCCTTCCAAAGATGGAATGATCAGAGGTCACATTTAAGATCTCCATCGGCTTGCCTACATTTTATATAAAACACATCTGTGTTAAAACCTCCTTAGATTTCTTTCACCTTGCCGAGAAATAAAATCTGTGGTTAGTCAGTCTCTGTATGGTCCCTCACAATATCTTTAATAAAACAGCTAAAAAGTTATGACCAAAACAACAATCACAAAATACATTAATCATAATCACAGATGGTATAGCCGTGGTTCTCCAAACTTCATTTCCATTTCAGTGTAGTTGCAATGCCTCCTTGCCCCTGGGAATTACTGAAGCAATATGTTTAATTAGGGATGGCAAAGAAATAGACTGATCATCCCAAAGGCTTTGAAAGGATAAATTGCATATTGGTATCACGTCCTCTGGTGAAAGCTGTCAGATACTTTGATGAATAATAAAGCCAATATGAGAATATGCTACCCAGTAAAAAATTTCATGCTTGAGATAGCTACATTTTTTAAGAAACTTCTCAAATGTCATTTAATATGAGCTGGCTACACAGTAGGTAAAATTATTCTTCATCATGTCAGTACCTAGCCTAAAGACTACTGACACTAAGAGATACATTGCTGGTGGTTTAATATTTCAGCTAACTCTTTTTGTATTTTTAAAGACACTGCAACCTATACTATCACATTAGAAGTGTTCATTTTAGTCTCCTCACTAGACCAAAGTTTGGAATACATGCATTCCACATTTCCCCTGCCATTTCCATACCGATTGGTTGGTGGAGTTCTTTATTTTCTGTTTTAAATCATTGTCCAGTGATGCTGTGTGCTGTTAAGTAACTGTTCCACTCATACTGGTGACAGCTGCGTTCCCATAAACCTTTTACTTTAAGCGCAATGCTTAAGCAGCACTATAATACTTAGTATTTGTACTACTGCCTGTGCCTAGGAACCCTACTTATAGTAAAAAAAACCCACTGTGATTGTTTCTAAAGTCTCTCCATTTTTCTCTGGTGCCATTGCAGACAATATGCCTTCTCACATTAAGGCACTCCACAAATTTGTGAATTATTTAAGGCAGGTACTTTATTCACTAAATCCCTGTTAGAAGTCAGCCAGGAAGCGCTATGTCTACAGCAATGACAGAACATCGTCCTTTTTTGTTGTTAGCAGTCTTTCTCAAGCTGAGATTGTTTAGTTGGAAGTAAATCACTTCACAACTCCTTTTACTCTACTAAGACAGATTTCCTAATATACTGGTTATGACAATGCTAGGCCCTAGGTATGTGTTTCAAAACCTGTAGACAGAAATCTTGACCTTGAGGATTAGGCAGAAAGAAGCAGGACTAGCTCTTCTTTGCTTCTGATTACAGTAACATTTTCAGCACTTCATCATTCCTCTGAATGCTTGCTACAAGCCCCTTGGCTCATGATTTGCCTTCTGAAAACCACTGCTACATAAAACTGCATACTCTATTGAGTATATCTGAGGACTGTAAAGCTGTAATCTTTTAAGAGATCTGTATTTATTTTCTCAGAGCTCTTTCCTGCATGTAAGTAACAGAAGGCATTACTGAATGCCAAATATCATGATCTTTTTATAGATGCATCGGTGCTTTTAGGAGGTAACAGCTACACTTACATTATTGTGGAAAAAGCCTTCTTCTGTGCATATAAAAACATTAATATGCATCTAACACATCAAACCTCTCTCTGTCACACTTCTAAAAAGCCATTTACATGAATTTAATCATACACTTTTTCTGATGCTGTAGGAAGTGTCAAAAATATCTGAAAAAAAAAAAGGGTCTGTCTACAAGTGACCTAACAGGGGCTTTGCCATTAGTCTGCCATGCTGAAAGCCCAGCAGAGGGAGCTTCGGAATTAGTTACAATATCCTAAAACGCTGTAAAAAAAAGATATGCATGTCTGTGTTCAGCAGGACAGCTGACTCAAGCAGAAAGATGCTGCAGCCAACTTGGTAACTGAATGATACCTTACTGCACTGAGTGATGTTTAAGTCCTCTCCTTAAGCTTGATCTTTTTCTACCAAAGACAGGGGCTGGAATTGTTCAGGGACCTTTCCGTGCAATGTCATGGCCAGTTGGTTTTTTGTTTTTTTTTTTTTTTTTGNTTTTTTTTTTTTTTTTTTTTTTTTTTTTCTTTCAGATGATGCTAACACTTGAAGCCATGGAAGAGTATCAGGTGCAAAGACAGAGGGCTCTGTCTCCCCCTAGTGTTATTCCAGTTCAGTTGAGGTACTTCTCCTGCAGGACAATGGGAAACCCAGCTCCAAGATGATTGGACTTGACGGTTGGACTAGATGTTCTTAGAAGTCTTTTCCAACCTTAATGATTCTATGATTCTAAGTACAGCCTTCTTTAAAAAATAAAAAGAATTAAAAAATTCCTGAAAACTTTGTTCAAGGAATCAGATTAGTTCCCTTAGTTCCTGAAGTACTGCTGATACTGTTGCTAATACAGCATGGTTCATGCTACAGCAGCACCACAAATAGTACTTTCTAGAGAGCATACTTTCCCAAATATCTCATATTAACACAACTACATGACAGTGTGTGTAGACTCAGCACAATTATTAATATGATCGTGTCAGTTCATTGGAAAATGGTACTTGACTGCAATCCTGAGTAAAACAGCCCGCTATAGATCCCATTGGTATTGCTTGTTTTTAACATGTAGATTTGGGTTTCTTTGAGGCTTGCTCTTTGCCTCAGCAGCACGGAAACAGCAATGTCAGTCCTGACCTGTTTTGTGCGCCACTAATCACGAGTCCAATCAGAAACTGAAGGCTGTATTTATTCCTGATGAATCAGATTACTGGTAAAGAGGACAATGCAGCACTTTAGTTATTGCTAACAGAGTACAAAATTTCCACAGGTCTCACTTGCCAGGACTGTGCAGCACTAAACCCATCAAATTCTGCTGTTAAACCTGTCCTTCAAGAGGGGCAAATTTCAGACACAGCTGCCAATGAAGTGTTGCAGAAAAGGATGGAGCACGACTGTTACTGTAGTTAGGCGGCTGTCTGAGAGCAGCTGGTGCTTCTACACAGTCGGTCAAATGCAATGAGCGTATCTATTCATTGTTCTCAACTTAAACACTGGAGAGTTTCAAGGAAAAAAACCAGCAATCAGCCTTTCTTCAAGCTCCCCCTACCCTGGGTCAATGAAGAGAGAGGGAAAACACGAGTTTCACCAGTTACACTCTGTTCCTCTTTCCTATCTATCTCCCCCCCGATTAATGACAGGCCCCAACATCTCTCACGCAGCTGCACCAGGGTCTGGCTGTATACAGCTATCTAGTTCTAATATAGTGGCTCTCCTAGGTCTTGGGAAGGAAACAAGAGGTCACCCTCTTTACGTGAAGAAAGTGGGGAAGCACAACCCCCTGCTCTGCTGCTGGAGAACTGAAGCAGGAAGGATGTCAAGGAAAAGATCTAAGAGCAGAGCAGTTCAGATAACCGACGTGACTGAGGAGGTATCAGTCTGCCGATTGAGAGCTTAGGTGCTGTTCAGCTGAAGGTGGCTGGTCAACAGCAAAGACAGCAGGGAATTGCTCAGGAGGACGAGCCCCATCACAGAAGAAGTGAGGCACCCCATGATGCACTCCTGTGTTACAGCTTTCAAATGGCAGCTGTCTGCACCCCAGCTGCATGTTCTCTTCTGCCTAGTAGAGGTTTAGAGTTACCACAGAGCGCCAACAATTCAATTTCAAGCATCTCTCCCCAGAATTGCACCCAAATTCAAGAGTGTGAATTGAAAAGTATGGTCAAAACCAGTAAAAACATAAGATTTGCAAAATAACCGAGAAACAAACCCGGTGCTGCTTGGAGAGGCTTTTTTCTACATTACAGAATTCTAACCCCAACTTTTTTCAACACACAAAATTCTTCTGTTTTCCCTTATTATTCACCAGCCTCATAATGCATGGCTGAGCCATTCTGGGGGCAAAGACCCTGGGACCTGGCCACAATGGATGTATCAGCGATCACTTTTCTGCAATCCAAATCCTTGTTTGGAGCTCCTGTGTGTCAACCACTCCTCCACCACCATCGGAGCAGTTATGACAGCTGCAAATGAGTCAAGAGATTAGTGCTGCACGGATACTGCTTTCCTTCCATCTGTGCTCCCCGCACAGGTAGGAGGAAGATTATTCATGTAAAAAACCTCTTCATCCATAGGAAATCCTTTGGCTCTGTTTAGTCTCAGTCAGAAAGTGCATCAGTACACAAGTCCTGTAGTTAGCTTACGCCAAAACTGCAGTGCAGAGCTGTCATTTCCTGATGGGAAATCTATCCTTCTGCACTCTAGATACGTGTCCCCGACAATTCTGCATTATGATGATAAACATCTTCCAAGCTGGGCACCTTGAACTCTGGTTTGAGTAACAGGCAACCCAGTGTGTTGTAGCTGTGCTGCCCCAGGATGCTATCCCATTTTTTACAATAGTAAGCAAGGAACATCTGCTCGGCCCATGTATTTTGGATCAGCTTCCTTCCCCTTAACAGCAGGTCTGCTGGTTCATTGGAAGTGAATCCGCGCCTTCATCTGTTCCACAGACATTTCTTGCTGTAGCAAAGCTGCCACAGTGCTTGAAGTGGTTGATGCATGCAACCTATGTAGAAGCATAAGAAGAACTATCCATTCGTCCAGCCCCAGAACAGCAGGAAACAGGATACACAAAACAGCCTTTGCAAAAGATAAAAACTTTGGAATACATAGGAGAGGTCTTCCCCAAACCTTACAATAACCATGGCACTGCCTTTAGTTTGAACTCAGAAATGATGCAAGTCCAGTTTAATTGGCCACCACCATTTCCTACCAGGAACTCAGGCAGACTGCTCCTTGGAAAAATGAATTTGTCAGTGTTTGTACACACCTGCAGGTCAACATGAGATGGGCAGAACTTGATCTCGAGTCAGTCAGTAAAGGCTAATATTTTTCTCAGGGAAGCTGATCTATTCTTAGAGTTCTACAAAAGGAAATGGCAACCATACCTAGAAACCAAAGGAAGTTGATAAGCCATATTTTAAGATGTCCTGAAGGTCCCCAGAAAGGACTGAACACTTCCAATCCTTCATTCCATTACTTCATCTGGAAAGGAGAGCACTCAGCATCTGACAGGGCACTGATCTAATAAAATGTAATGTGTTTACTTCTGAGGAGCATATATGTACAAAGAGAAATGTTCATGCTAGGACCTTTGAAGATTATTAATTTTACTGCTGCCAAGTTCATGAAGACACAGTTAATTTTGAAGGTGCCACTAAATATAAAGTGAAATCAGGCACTGGGAACACTGTTGCAAGGGGTAAAAGGAAACAGACATGTCCGATTCATCTCCAAAATTTAAGCTTTGAGAAACTTAGTCTAGTTTTCTATGGGAAACTGATAATACCTGCAAAGTTCCTTCAAACTGATGTTTGGTTAAAACACAGGGACAAGAGCACTCTGTATCACTTCATCCACCTGACTTAACAAAACCCTACTGCTGTAGTGATCTCTCCCAGTACAGGCTATGTGCTTGGTGGCTGGTCAGCTCTGGAATACTCCTTGTCTGGGCTGGGAAGGGCCACCTGCATGCTACGTTGCAAAAGGTGCCACAAAACAGAGACGGGATGGCGTAACTGGCCCTAGAAGAGAGGGAAAGGGGGTAAAGAGAGAGGGAAAGAGATATAAAAGACTGAAAGAGCTCCTGGGCCCCACAGGCTATGCTAACCAGCTGTGTCTGAAGAGAATGGTTTACATCCAAATTCAGTGTGATGCTGGCCTGGAGAAAACAGTCAGCAGTTTGGATATAGCACAATTGGATGATTAAATGTTCTTCTACTTTACCCTTCTTCGAGGCATCTCTCTGACCAAATCACTGCACAACCTTTTATTGATTTCCAGCTTATCCTAAGTACCATTTTTATGCTGCAACTGTATATAACATTAAAGCTTCACTTGTTTCAACAACAGTGATTATATTGTTCATGTGAGATCACCAAAAAAGATGAATAAAACTAAAAGATTACACTGAAAGCAACTACATAATACAATAAATGAAAAGTATAGGATGGGGACAGAGAAAGATTGATTGCTAGTTCCTTGACAATATCTCTAAGGATGTTCATAGTTCAATTCATCTTAAGTAATACCATCATATTAATCACTCAGAATGATGGAAAAGGAAAAGAGCCTTTTCAATCTCATGCAGTATTTATTTTTTTAAATTTGTCAAAGTCATTTCACCTATTAGATCATTCATATGGCTTTTAATATCAAAGTCCTCACTGACCTGAATGGGTCTTGACTTGGGGTGTGTTACTCCTGGCAAGTGTTCTGTTAGAAATGCTGGAAGTTTTATCAGCTGGCATAATATCTAACACAGATATAAAAATGGAGTAATCTCATGACCCCCAAGAATGGAGTCCAATAATTCACTGAGTAACCAGGTCGATAAACTCGGGTTTCTATGCCATGTAATTATTCTTGTAAATTCTTCTTTTTCCATGTCTTGCCAGTAACACCATGGGGCTGGCTCACAGTCTGTTGAGACCAATAAAAATTTTGTCTGAGGTAGTAGCCTTTAAAGATTGAGACTACAGGAATATGGCTTACTGGACAGAGTAAAATGCTGACCTTGCTTGCAGAAGCTGAGCAGAGAAACCTAATAGACACAGCTGAGCAAACATCTAACTCTTCAAGGATCGATGCTACTCTCATTTTAGTCAGTTTGGAGGGAAGCGCCTAGCAGATGCATTCTTGTTCATTGCCTTGTACCAATGCGGAGTGCATGACTTACACACAATAAAAATATTTGGTTTTTTTCCATAATTTTTTCTTCAGTTCAAGGCTGTGGACGCTCTATGTCTCTACTGAATAAAGCTGTAGCATTCTCCCTGGAACTCCTATAAGAATTTTGCTTCATGTCAACAAATATTCTCAAGGAGATTGCTTCCTGTGATGAGCTGGGCAATATACCGTCTTCCATATCTAAATGAAAGAGGATTAAAAATTTCAGCCGAGATATGAGTCATCACTTCCCTGCAGCTAGAATTCCAAATAATGGTTTATATTTTGTATTGAGGCAGAGCTTTACATTCTTGCTGTAAAGCTTTGCTGTTGCAAATATATTGTTCAAGGAACTAAAAACCTAGCAATAAAATGAAAAATTGTAGGTTATACATCCAGCACCAAAATGTACTGGACAGAACTATCTGATCTCACATGATATTAGTTTAACAGGAATTAATTTGCCTTGCAAGCTGTTACGCTAGGTCATGGTTCACAAATGCAGCTGTGATTACAGGACACAGGTCAAATTTCTGCTGTTTTCCAGGGGGAAATTTTTTCTGTAAGGACTACAGGTTTGGGCCTAGAGTACACCTGTCAAAAACATTTTACCACTTTTCAACTAATCGAATCTTACAAAGTAAGCAATTGCACACCCACTTATACATATGTGTTGGGGCCCTGGCTATAT
>VZTL01045847.1:0-14666 GCA_013400535.1 Scopus umbretta | reverse complement strand
AAAAAAAAAAAAAAGGCTATTCTAGAAATATTAACATACCACAGGTCAAATACCTGTAATTTTGTTGAGTTTAAAATGTTGAGTTTAAAATTTAGTCTGTTTATATTACCACGCATCGATACTAAAACACATTTGTTAAGAGAGGTAGCCACAGGATAACAACTGACAGGCACGGAGAGACAGAATTCCATTGCAGTAAAGTCTGGTTTTCCTGTGCTTTGTGACACTGCCGGGGTATTGCCACTTTGAAATCCACAGCATAGGGTGAGAAAGTTTCAAGATATGTGGAAAAATAAAATTATTTTCCATGAAAATTGGCTGATATTTGAGTATGAAAAGATTATATTGAAATCAGTTAAATCAGCTGCAGACTAAGGTGTCGTGTTTAAGAAGAGACAGAAGAATCTAGCTGAAAAAAACAGATGTAAGAGATGGGTGAATCATTTAATGCAAATTCCTTAGTTAGCTATTTTTGACTCTTTTGTTCACAAATTGTCTTGAAATAGCTGGTGAATTTTCTCAATTATATGTGCTTTAGTCACTACGCCAGTTTTGCAGATAGCTTGTTGTATGCGCCATGAGAGATGTTTGCTGTCTCGAGGATCTGGCATGCCGTTTGGCGGCTATTTTTCTTTCCAGCCCTTGGAAGAATGCAAAATTTAGGCTTTCTGCATGAACAGGTTTACATACACATTCAAAATGTATTCACCATTACTGTTATTTAATGTTTGCATATACCAATGCTCATAGGAATTGGATTAGAATTCAAATAAAAGAAACAGAATTAAAACGTGTTTTCAGAAGAATGGATAATTTATGCCTTGATAGAAACCTGTGCAGTATAACTGAAATAACAGCAGGAAGGGGGTGGATAAATTATTTATTCTCCACGTACACATCGATTTTTTTTTTTTTTTCATATGTTATTGAGCTAAGCATGGAAAAGCTTTTGCTAGTTTCTTGCCTTTGTATATAATTCCTTTTCAAACTGGATCCAGGGGTTTTCCAGTCTGGTTAGTTCGTAACAGCAGGGACTGCTGTTGGGCAGTCTCACCTGTGCCTTTCTTCCTTTCTTTTTTTTTTTTCCCTTCCTTTTTTTCCTCTTCTTTTCTTTCTTCCTTTCTTTCTTTGTGGCAGAGTCTCAGTAGAAAAGGAGAACACAAAGCTCATTGCATAGAGCAAAGTCTCACTTGTTCCTCTGGCCAAGCAGTCTATTGTCATTGTACTAGATTTATAGTTAAACTGATGTTTAATCCCTGGAGAATTTAGTCTGTTTGTTGTGAAGTCTGAGCTAATGCAGAGCAATTCCTAAGTGTGAAATTCAGGGAGGGCTTTTTTAACCTTTTTTTTTTTTTTAATTCTTTATCAAGAAATGTTTCTAAAATATGTTGGTGACTGAAATGAGAAGAATTAGATTTTTTCTTCCATTTTTTCAGAGGCAATTAGTTACTTAATTACTGAACACAGCTTTTACCAGTGGCTGTGATGAGGTACAATGCTTCCATTTCTTCAGACTCAGCCTTCAAAGACTTTTAGTCCATTCTTTTAATGGGGAAAAGTCTTCCAATGGGTAAATATGTTGCAGTGTTTAGATTAAATTATTGCGTATATTTAAAAGTCTTGAGGGTATATTTAAATTTAAAAAACAAACAAAACATTTAAAAGGCACAGTTNTTTAGTCTTAGAATTAAGCTGTTACTACTTCTTGCTTATTCCCCCCAGGTTAACTTTTGTACTTCCAGGAACATTTATAAACAAGGTAAAAGGCATTTGCTGTTTAGGAAACCTCCAAACAAGTGCCAGTCCATGTGTGTTCAGGTTAGTGTGACGATCCCAATATTTACTCTTTACACCCTGCTCCAGACAACCCTTTCTGCACACTCTTCAGTTTAGTGCTTTATTGCCCCTAAAGGTCCTGCCTTGCTTGGATAACATCCTCCGGTATTTTATCGAGACCTCTCTTCCCGTTTTTTTTCTTGCCATTTGTCATGAAATATTTTAAATTTCATTTTACATGTAAAAAATGTAAACTGCCACGTGGGGCTTTGAGTGCTGCCATAGCCATAGGTATCGGCTGCGTTTTGCTGCTGGCCAGGCTTCTGCTGGCTTGTGATCTCCCAAGCAACCTTGCTTCCCCACAACCTCAGCTAAAGAGACAGGATTCATTATTTGTTTATATTAACTTGTGAGGAGATTGAAGAACTTCACCTTGTGAAGTCTCTAACAATGTTTTCCCTGCACAGAAAAAGGGCAAAAATCTAGTTAAACAAACTGGAGTACATATTACTTGAGAAGCCACCAGCCCCTTGCAGTGGGGAATAGGAAGAAGCAGAAAGTTTAAATATGGAGAGATCATCACACCATACACAGGGAGCAAAGCTGAAAGCTTTCTTTTAAGTAGACTTCCTTACCTCAAGAACATAATAAATAAAGTCAAGAGTGTGCTGAATTGGTGTTTTCATAGAAATGTTACTCTCTTGCAGGCTAGCATCTAAATACTGCTTGAGATATGGGATGAAGGGGACATTCCCAGCATGAGAACATGCAACAGAGACGGGGATAGGAACCGGTAGGTTTTATTTGGAAAAACACATATTTTGAAGTGGTGTTCTAAGGCAGAAATCTGGGTCACTTCTGACCAGCCCGCGCAGAAGAGCACTCTGCTACCTCCATGCCAGGTGGGGTGGGAACAGTCTGTTGGGACCATTCCCCAGCGCACTCCAGCACCTCAACCCTGCCTGGTATGCCTGGGGAAACCCCTGCTCGGTGAGGACCAAACGTGGGCCGGCTCTGTGCTAACAGCCTGTTATGGCAGTTGGCAGATTTTCAGGAGCATTTGTGGACACATCTGAGATGTGAAATTGTGGGTAAAGACTCCCCAAATCCACTCGTTCCACTACAGACATAAACGAAAGAAAAGGTGGATTGATCTGTGTCACTTGAAAGGAAAAACAATTAATTTCCAGAAAATTCTTTTCTTATCGTAGGCACTGAATCTTCTCTAACCACGTTCAGTGAGGCTCAAAGAAGCTCAGCTTCACCTGCTGCTTAAAAATGCTCTGGTAAAATAGGAGATCGTAAAGAAAAATCCTTATGGTGCCAGCATCACATCAGTAAATGGTTGATGTGCTGAAATCTGTCAATAACACCATAGATTGCCATTATTTTCCTGTTGTCTTGATGTCAAAGTAAATATTCATTACCTTTAATTAATTAATTATGGATTCAGGACTGAATGCTTTCATACAAGACAGTAACATCAAGTTAGGGTATTTTTTTTTGGCACAGCGCTGCTTTATAAAGCTCTGAACGCAGGCTGCAGAGGCGAGGGCGCTGGGAGAGGGTGTCATTTCTCATCAGTTATATTTGCATCACCGAACCCTCGTTTACCTGCGCTCCTCTGGTGATTGATTGCGGTGGTGGCTGTAGAGGAAGGAAATGGCTATAGCTGACACTGTCCATCATCAGATATTAAACTGCACTGCCTGGAAATGTTGTGAGTCAGGACTACAGTTTCGTAAGTACCAAAATTAATGATTCTTTTTCTTGGCTGACGAGAGCTCTGAGTCTAATTAATTTCCTGTCACAGCGAGCAGCCCTTGCAGAAGAGGAAATAGTGGGGAAAAGCAGAAGAAGCTCAGGTAAAAGATGCATTAATTAAAAGCTCAATTTGCTGGGGCCATATTTCTCTCTTCTTTTCAGATTTCCTGTATACCTCATTTATTGCAAGTAAAGCCCAAGTCTGCTATTGTATTAACTTAGAATAGAAAACTGTGTAAAATCAGATTATTATGAGAATATACCTGGTTTTGAGGTAATACCCCATCAGTACACATCTTTAACCTATCATAATTGCAGACTGAACAGCCGGGAACTGTGCATTAGGCAACCAACCACTTGAAACAGTCTTCAGAGTGACAACTGTTTTCCTGAGAGTGCTGCAGGATTCTTCTGGTTTTAAGAGAGCAAGTGTGCTGGGCAGATATGAGAAATTAAAACCTATTGGACTTGATTACACATTGAAGCTTTCCTGTTCTTGCTCCAGCCTGGTTAGCTGTTGCTGCAGCCCTCTTCCCTGGGTGGGAGACGTGGGGTCTACCAGGCGCCATGTCCTTCTGAAAGCAGCCGGCCGTCGTCTTGGGCAGAGCCTTTGTCCTCACGGTGTGCACGAGACTGAGCTGCACCACTGCTTTTCACTGGAGCCGTGCAATTAGGACTGACTCTCTGTTTTAAGCTCTACTTCATGACATCTGTCACTCCCGGTAACTCAGACAGAAATACTCGGGCGATTAGGACAACTAATGCTTGTGGTGCACCCAATGTGCACATTTGAAATTGGGGAAAGGGAAAAATATTAATATTTTAGGCAATCAGTGCATTTACACAACGTGAAAAACTCAAATGGTGGGTAAATTCCTCATTTTGAGATTTTTGCTCTTCCCTAGCAGAACATGTTGCCCCAAATACCCTGGAAGGCTTAAAGCATGATACATCTTCTCAACATATTGCAGGAGAAAGTCTCTCCCAGGGAATACTAGTGACTACAACTGGAGAAAATAAATTCTGCTTTCCCTAAGTAATGCAGCTTATGGTGCGAATCTAATTTTAGATTCCCTCTGTCGCCTCTAAATCTTTGCTCTGTGTCTTTCCCAACTTGATAGAAGGGCATATTTAATTATCAAGAGTCACATTTGTATGGACAGATCTTTCATCAACAAAGCATATGTCTTTTGGTTTTGTAATTGTTGAAATCCCATTATTTCTCATCTTTGAGTAACTGAACACATAAACTACATCTGCAGCATGCATTTGAAGCCGGCGATCTAAAGCAAGCACAAGGAGGTAGCTGCCTTCGCGAGGAGGGGTGTGTGTATGGACAGATATTGCCTCCAACTTTCATTTCCAGTTCCTCAAATATTAGGCAGGTTTGCCAAAACTTTGTCCTCATATGGCCTGTGAGTTATGAATCTTCATTAATATTTGTACATTTCCCCCTGGGAATCTGTTGGATCTGCTGTTCTCTGTCTGCCTGTCTCAAAGAGCTTGCTGGAGTGTGCTCCTCACCGGCACAGTGCCAGGCTTTTGCTATCTCTTCCAGGGGATACTCACTTAGGTTGAGTGGGAAGACTGAGCGAAACTTCCAAAGGATTTAATAAAGGTAAGAGGGAGGACAGCAGCGTGGCAGATGAAATGCTCTGCTGACAAATGCAAAACAAGGCGCATTAGGGGAAAATATGAAGTACTGCTCACTGGTGAGTTCTAAATTAGCTTTAAAAGTCATGAAAAAGACTTGGTCATCATTGTGGAGAGTTAATAAAAATATCTGCTGAGTAGGCAGCAGCTTGTGAAAAAAGACAAGCAAAATGTTCGGATGTTTAAAGGCTTGGAACAGAAGATGCAATTGAAATATGATGATGCCACCATATATGTAAGTGGTATTGCTTTGATTCAAACGCAATGCTCCTGCTCTTTAGACAAAGCAGTGGGAAAGGAAAAGCCTGTTAGAGCAGCTAAAACCACAGAAAGAGGTGCATTAACCTGTACTGTGAACAACCTGGAGCCTCCCAGCGAGGGAGTCCCCGTGGCGAGTTCAGTCCTCAGTCCCCTCGATTCTCCTTGCTCTGTCTTCTCCAGTGCAAGAGTGACCTTGCCATGGTAGAGGCTACATTACATTTGAAGTAATTTCTGCTAGCACAAAATAATCCAGTCATTATCTTTCTAATGTTTACATGGAAAGCTTTCACACTTTAATTCTTATTGTATATTTCCAAAGTACAAGTTCATTTTGATAATTACTCAAATAACATTATGAAAATCAATAAATAAAGTCACAGGTTGGATGGCACCTCTGGACATTCAGTCCAAAGTCCTGCTCACTGCAGGGCCGATGTTAGGTCACCCTGCTCAGTGCCTTGTTCAGTCAAGTTTTGATTATCCTGCAAATACTGTGCACGAAGGATTTCCACTTCAGCTTCATTATTATTCCATTAAAAAGCTGGTCTCCAGTCCATAAATTTATTTTATTCCAACTGGTACATGAAAAGTCATAAACCAATTTATGAGCTGAAAAATGCCCATCTTACTGCCACAGCAATTTGACATATGCCAACTTTAATTCTGGCTTTCCTAAAGCCTCTGTGCAGCTTTTTGGAGGAAGGAGAGCTGTGATACAGCTTCAGTGGCTGTTCTGAGGAACGAATCTTCACCACAAAGAGAAGAGGATGTCTGATATATTCATTGAATTATGATATTACAGACAAGTATTTAAAAGGCTCTTCTGTTCTCAGTGCACACACTTGAGTAGTATCTGCTCAGAGGGAGGGAGAGAAGTTGGTGCGGGTGGTACAAAGGAAGTTTCAAGCGCACGTCCTTTCATCACACCCATAGCGTGGGGCTGTGCCTGTCGTGCAAAGCAAACCCTCATCTTTGCATCCCCTCAGATTAGAGAAGCAGCACGGTGTTTGATCTGCTGATGATCTTAAGGGAAATTATCAGAAGATCAAGAAGTTCCTGCCATCTGCTCATTGGGCCAACTCAAATTCTGCTTTTGGGTGATCTCCCTGTAGCAGTTCTGGCTTTCCTCCTAATGACGGCTACCTCGTTAGGACTCTGACATCTCAGCAGTGCAGGCCCTGCTGTGCTGGCTCACACTGTGCCACAACCGGTTTAACATCTTGTTCAACATCTAATCAAGTGCCACGTGCTTCAGGAGGAGCAAAAAGCAAAAGAAGGCTTTGGATGTGAGATGGCCTGTTCCCAATTACCATCTCCTTTTAATCTCTTTTACTTAGTGAATGATTTATGCTCAGAGTCAGGTGTTTTATACCTTCTGCAGGGGCTTTAGCTGCTGTGGTGCTGAACTATTAGCCTTCGACATGGTCCAGTCCCTCTCCAGATTCTTCTGCACCCTCAGCCTCTGCTATGCTCAGTTCCTTCTCCCCAAAAACCTTGAGAGTTTTCCACCTGTAGGATTGAAATCTTCTTTGCCCCAGAAATCCCCTCCCAGACCCCTGGGCACCCTCAGCCACCATGCCATGTTGCTGTCTCCAAGTCATCAGGATCTCCATCCTTTGCTGCTTTTCTTGATGTTTTTCAACCCTGACAGCCTGTCTGATCTCTTTTCCTCCTTAAACAGCCTGCACCTGGCATTCAGCCTAATTTTACCCCTGTCCATCCCATGGCTTTGCCCTCAGGTCATTAAGATTTTATTCTGTTTCCACTATTCTGGTCCTTTCCAGTCTCTCTGTGCACAAATTTTAAGAAAGCTCAGGCAGGGTCATCACCTTCGAGCACTGTATGGTAATACTGATCACCTGCCTGGCACTAACACAGCAGTCTACACAGTCTGCAGCACTTCCCATCACACCTGAAGTCCTTTTCTGCATATCTTCGCTTCATTTCCATCATTGCACTAAATAAAATAGAAAATGATAAGCAAGGAAAACAGAAAAAACAGACTTTGGGAGTCCATTTATTGAAGGAAGACGAAGCAGAGCTTTGAAAGCTGCCTAGTGAGTTGAAAAACCTTACGGGTGCAGCTTAAACATTTCGATGGGGACTGCATCTGTCCGGGGTTGCTGTGGCATCCTGATCGTGACCTTTGGTTTATGGTCTCGTGGGCTGAAAATCTGCAGAATTGTTTCAAAGGTCTTGATCTGTGGGCAAAGTTCGGTTACTCAGTACTCTTCAATATCAGGCTGCATATATCTACCGCAACTCAAAGGGATTATTTTTACTTACTCCATCATCTCCTGCAAGAAATCTCCATAGAGAGCTGAAGTAACTCCCCTTCACTTTGATCTGAGCAAATCAAGGTTCTCTGCTATTTGGATATAATTTTCATGTCATCATTGCTGTAAAAAACAGGTAAAAACGAGGGGAAATCACCATACATCGTACTATAATTTTCTATCTGTGGTATCCTATAATTTCTGCAGTTGCTCATAATGATTTGTCTTTATTACCACCAGCAAATAATATTTAGACTTTTAGCAATGCATACAAGAGAAAACAAATAAATACATTTTTCTGACTCATAAATAAGCCTTTTTTTTGTAGTCAGTGCAACAGGCATCAGCACTCATCAGTAACATAGCCGTTGTAGGCTGTTAATACCATTGCCAATCATCAGTAGCAACACTATAGCATAGTGTCTTGAAAAATATGTGAAAAAATTTAAACAACTTAAATTCCTTACAATCCACAATTGATGCTGTAGGGCACATGAGTATTCTTCTTTGTTTATGTCACTTCCCATCCTAGGGAATAAATATGGGGTTTTTTAAGGTACTTCAGCAGTGGGCTCTTGTTTATTTCAGTTGGAATCAGGAGCCTAAATTCCTTAAGGGCTTAAAACCTACTTTCTTATTTATTATTATCAAACATAATTCAGTAATCTGTGAAAATATGATAAAATTCTCACAAGAAATTTTGTGTTTTTTTTCGGGGGAGGCTTTCTTCTTCAAGGCAGAGTTACGTTTTGCTGCATTTCGCTGGAAATGTTACTGCAGTGTGGGAAACGCTTCGTACCATGCAGTTGCTATTCAGGCATTTTACACTGATCTTTCAACAAATTTCACTCTAAGAGCCCAAATTACTGCCAGGTTGTTTTGCTAGATGGCTGGTTGTAAATGCTCAGCAACAGAGCATGGCCCCGGTCCTGGAGCCAGTTCCCGCCTCAATTCTGAGTTTATGGTGTATGGAGAGGAGAGGCACAGAAGTCTCATGGACTTATGGGTTATCTCCTCAAACTAATAAATGTGTTTACGGCCATTGTGTCAGCCTGGGGGAGGAGCGCACACAATTTCTACATCACCTGTTGCATAGTTTATGAAGCAGCACCAGAAGATGTGTTGATGTTGGTCTCTTTGCCCAAGTAACCAGCAATAGAATGAGAGGAGATGGCCTCAGGTTGTGCCGGGGGAGGTTTAGATTGGATATTAGGGAAAATGTCTTTCCTGAAAGAGTGGTGAGGCATTGGCACAGGCTGCCCAGGGAGGTGGTGGAGTCCCCATCCCTGGAGGGGGTCAAAAACCGTGTGGATGTGGCACTCAAGGACATGGTTGAGTAGGCATGGTGGTGTTGGGTTGATGGTTGTACTGGATGATCTCAGAGGTCTTTTCCAACCTTAATAATTCTATGATTCTATAAGATGGGCAGCTTTGCCAGCCAAGGTGGGGATGAGCAGTTTGGCTCGTGGTGGGTCACCACTCCATGTCCCAGCACAGCTGATGGCACTGCTCTCTCTGCCAATCACTCGGGCTGCACACTCCCTCCTATCCACAAACCTTCTTGCATTTTTAAGCCTGAGACCCACGCAGAAGGAACAGAAGCATGGCATACCATGCAATTGAGTTACATGACACAAAATAAATGCCAACCATACAAACTGGTTGGAAGAAAGTCCTGAGGATGATGACCCCCAGGACACCTGCCACCAGAAGGTTTGCAGTTTCTTTCAGGGTAGTGACAGACAATATCTGCAATAAGTTGAGTATGGTAGAGACATAAACCAGGATTTATCTCAGTTTCATCAGACAGTAGTGAATATTTGTATGGGAAATTCCTATGGAGAACCTGCCATGTCTCTGAGAAGCTGCTGACCAAATGGATGACTTTCCTCCTGACTGCGCAGAAGCATGCTGCTCAGCCGTGGGCAGTAAGGCACAAGGGAGCTCTTGGCTATCTGTTGCCACTATATAGCCTCATTATTTTTTTTGTTTTTAAAGGATCAGGGTCATGAGCTGATTTAAGTGACACTGTAACACCCAGAGAAGTGGTTTCTGGGTGCAGCTCTTGCTCCTGCCCCCTTTGAAATCAACGGACTGTCTTCTGATCTAGAATAAAATTCTGTCCAGGGTGAGGATTATTGCAGACCTCAAATGTAGTTGCAGTTGTGTTTCATAAAACATGTGAGGATGGGACAGCCTGTGTCTCACCTGCCCTTTTCTTACAGCCACAACCAGTGTAACTGTCTGAATGTCCCATTTAAACTGAAATGCCCCTTCCTTGCTCATTGCACCAAAGGCTTTCATACTGGTGAGATGTCTAAAGGGGAAAAAGTCAATTTGCACTGTATTTCAAAATCTCTAAAATATGCATCTTATTAATTTTGCCTTTTCTCTCCTTTTATTATACCACAAAGAAAAGGAGCCATCTGCTATATCACCTTTTTTTTTTTTTAATCACCTATGAAAACTTCAATTACTATACAACTATAAGACTTGACATTTTTGCTAATATTAGAAGATGGGATTGAAGTAATGTAAAGCAGGAACAATTCATGGAGATATTCTGTAGATCTTTGAAATATATACTTGAAATATGTTCTTGAAAATATGACCACAGTTTTAAAACCATGCCTGTCATTTTCTTGATAATAGACATGAAGTTATCATTTTCTTGTCAGCAATTAGTCAGCCACCTCAAATGACTAGCTATAAGAGATACCGAAGAAGTGAATTCAGAGCATGTAGGTGACACACAGAAGCTACAAAACATACACAGTCGTGTAAAGTTCAGGAGTGAAACATTTATTATTGAAAAATGTATTACTGCACTACTGGAAGGTTAAGCACAGGAGATTATGTAGCGATTCTGCAGTCACGACACAGCACATCACCAGAGTTTGCTGCTATTAAGACAGTTCCACTTTGTCACTGCTAGCAAGAGACACTGGGATGTTCACCTACAGCAAAGAGTCTGGGTTATTAAAAGCCAACATGAAACTTCAGAAATGTACTTTCTTCATTATTTTGGCAATAACAGTTTAAAGTGCTTCCTAACAAACTCATAAATGCGCCGTGCTATATTATACACAAACGGTATTTTAGCACTCTGAAACGTCTCGGCGCTGCGTTCCCATGAAGTCTTCTCTGGCAGGTGGGAAGACTGCCAACTTCTTTGCAGCGTGGCAAAGTGTGGGTTAGGGAAGTTGTGTTAGACTCCATTTGCTGTAATTGCAGGGGTAATTGAGAATAAAAACTAAACAGATAGGTCAAATCTCCTTTTTCAACTAATTATGCATGATTCATATGGAGGATGTAACAGTAGAGAGATATAATTGTATGTAAATTTTGAAGTGATTTCCTAGAGAAAAGGATTATAATGTTAACAATAGCTTAGCATCCTAAAATTAGAAATTATTTTAAACTCAACGTATTTGGGGAATAATCTATCACATAAGAAAATATATCCGTCTCGTTAGAAACAATTTAGGAAGCAGAAAGCCTATTTGATTACTGTAAATGGCTCTAAAAGAAAAACATCTTATAGCTGATGTACATGACAGCCATGTACACATGGCTTAATGCATAGCCCGGTTTGGCAGAGCAGCAGAACAGAGTCAGCACTTCCCACTGCTCACAGGAGGGGCCAGGCACCACTCCTGAATTAAAATATTTTTAACGAGCCAGCGAGTCGGGGGACCTTCAGGCTGTCCACCCACACTTCACCGTCTCGGCATTGAAGTCCCCTTTGCAAAATGAAATTCCTGCCGCATGCTAAATGAGGAATATTTACCCTTAAGCCACCACAACGCTCCTGCACATTGCTATTCTCCTCGCGTGCCCCTGGACTAAAGAAGCCCTTTGCCAGAACCACACAAGACTATGCAGAAAATATTACCGGAGCACCTGAAAGCTGCTGGGAGGCGTGTGAGACAGCCAAGGAAGCAGCTGCAGGGGTTTTGAGCCATCTCCCTTTCCCCATGGTTTATCCAAACATCTCAGTGTAGTTGGTGTCCCTCTGCCCCCGGCTGTACCTCTCCTGGTTGCTCTGCACAACCAGGCTCACAACCGCGCAAATCGGGCAAATAACAACTGCAGGCAGAGATGGGTGAGAGCACGCAGCCCCATGCAGTGTCCTGGCGCGGTGGATGGACAGGGTAGAGTCCACCTAAAAGCAGACTCTGTGCCATACAGCGTGAGCTTTTCACAGTTGTAGCTATAGGTAAAAATTGAGAAAGTTCAAGAAGTTTTACAGAAGCTTTTAATTCCTCTAAAGCTGGCTGGATCAAGGGATATTACTGAGATACTGCATTTAGCTCTGTGAATTGGAAGGGGTAGAGAGCGTGAAAAAATGTTGACCACAAATTGTAAGGTTCGTTTTGCCTTAAAGAAAGATCAACAAGAATGAAATAAAGCCCTCAGAGTATATTCTTGTGCTCCCATGAGCGGGTTTATGTAGGTAACTGTCTTGTATCAAACCACAATATCCTTTGAGCAGTGTGTGTACCTAGATGCTGAGATTTGCCATGAGCCAGAGAAGCGAGGAATACAAAAGCTCCTCTCAGATTTCCGATGTGCTTTCCCCCAGTGTCTGCAAGAAATTCTTCAGTGCTTTGTTAAATCTGCATGAAGGTGCTTCATCATCCTATCTGGAGGGGGGTCCACCGTCTGTAGGGGAGCCCCTTACTTAAGGGTAGCTGGCAGTAATTTATGGTGCTGCTAGTGCTTTCACAGAGGAAAGACAAGCAAAGTGAACATGACACGGGTCTGGAAAGCTCTGGCTGGAAAGGGAGAAGAAACAGCTCTGTAGAAATCTCTAGCTGATATCCATGAGCTGCAGTCACTGTAGGAAGGGATATAGAAACTGCCAGTCTTTTAAAAATAAATTCCAATCCTTTGGTCTTTAGAGGGAAGGCTCTGATGTTCACTGTCGATAGGAGATCAAATAAAACCTCTGCTTGGGCTTTCCCCTTCAAGAGGGCCCTTGCTGCCAGCCCCACCTTGGAGGCCCCAGGGCCCTTCTGCTGATCTAATGATCCTAACGAGGCACAGGAGCGTGGGGAGAGGAGCTGAGGAGGGGGCGAGAGTGCCATGATGAGATGGTGCTCTGGTGCGTGTTAGGATAATATCTCACATGGCAGATCAGCCCCAGTCATTTCTGCTAATCAGACCTGGTATTAACAGTCCATGGACAGCAGTGATGCAAGAAATGCAGAAATCCTATGGGTTTGGTTGTTTGTTTTTTTTTTACAAGCCACATCATTACAGGCTGGTTAGACTTCCATTACGTTTGACAGCTGAAGAATATTGCATTCTGTGCAATAGGCTCTGATTTATCATTCAGTTCTCTGACTGAACTTGAGTTTTAAAATCCAGGTTCTGTGTCAAATACAGTTCGTTGAGCAGTGCACGACACAGGTCTTCCCTGGGCTTTATATGGACGCGGCTGGATCGATGGTCCTCCAGTATCTCCCCCACATGACGGCCACATGTCCCTTTATACCTGCCTGCTCAGTTATGGAGCAAGCGAGGGTGGTTCAGGAAACAGGCTTTGGAAGAGAAACAATCAGAAAGGCCGGTTTCACTTCCTTGAAAAACACAACATTAATCTCTTTGTCTAGTCCTCCCGGCTGGGGTGACTGTGTGGTACTCGCTTGGGGTCGCAACTGCCTCCTGCGCTCCTACGGACCTCACTGAGTTTGCAGCACGCAAACGTTGCCCTCTTGGCTCTCTTCAGGCAAGGCATTCTTCTTAGTGTTTCTTCGTAACATGAATGGGATTATTAAAGCGATTTGTACCAGTGTAATTCCAGTGCTGTGGGACCTATGTTTACAGAAAACCCGGCTATAAGCGCAAATTTTTAACTCCAAAACACTCTTGGTGTAATCTGGCTGAGTCAGAAGCATGCAGAAGAGCTCGCTGCCAGCAAGGGCGGAGGAGGGCAGACCCGGCTGGCCCCCCAGCATGTGCACCGAGCAGCTGCCGTGGTCTGGCTGTCAGGGTCTTCTCCACGTGCGTGTTCCCGTTACAGCCCCCCAGGGAAAGACAGGTGTAATCACAAATACAACAGCCAGCGAAGCGTGAACTGCGGCCACACAGCCATGTCATTATCATTCACCTTTCTGGCTTAAATAAAGTACCCAGATGTTCTGCGGGCAGTTGGGTTTGTTGCCTTTCTGTATTTTTCTAGGAAAGATATTGTCCAAGATCACCATAACAGCAAGGCGATAAGAACAAAAATTCTGCCTGAAACGTGCAGCAAACGTGCTTTCTCAGGAAAGCAAATCCCGGCCATAGCCGTCGGGCACTATTCAAAGGGAGTTGCTTTTCCTTGAGTCCCACCACATCCACAGCAGCCCTGGGCAGGCACAGAGCAAGGTTCAGGTTATGTCTGCCCAGCCTAGATTTGGCTTGATTTCATGCTAAAGAAACGTTTTGAAACTCTTCAGATTTATGCAAACTTTACCAAGTCATGCATTTGTGTTATTTCAATACCGATCAGATATTTTTGGATTCACAACATGAGAAAGAACACTGTATTGCTATAAACACACAAAAATAATGTCAGAGTGAAATTTCCACTACACAGTCCAGGCGTGTTGTTAACAGTGTCCTGCCACGGATAACTTGACCCTCTCCTGTGAAATCAGTCTTGAGATACAAAACAAAAATAAGGATGGAAGAGATGCATTAGTGCTCCCTGGCAGAACCAGGGTGGAGGGATGCTCGGAAAGCAGGGAAAGAGGCAGCAACAGCGGGAATGGTGAAGTGCATAGGAAAAGATGTACATTGCTCCAGATGGCTTTCACATATCAAGTGAATATGTCAGACCTTCAAGAAGTGGTCTTCATGCACCCAAGAGATTGCAAGTAGTATATTTTAGTATGTATATTAAAAGACTGACAAACTGGATGCCTTTTACATATATTTATGTATATA
>VZTL01045845.1:0-19961 GCA_013400535.1 Scopus umbretta | reverse complement strand
ACAAACCTATTAATTTCAGTAGATATTTGTTCAGTGCACCAATGAACTATTTAGCCATTTATCCCCTAAGGAAGATTCTTCAGATAAATTCAAGAAATCCTCAGTTAACCACTTTAAAACCAGGAGTTTCTTCTGCATGTTCTGAAACAGATTGTTTCCGGGTCCTAACAAAGTTTTCCTGAAACAACTTTTTCTAATCTGCTTTCAAAATTTATTTATTCCAGTTGAGTTTATTTGAGAGTCAGACTCATTCTTGTGTTCTGAATAGTGCTGCTGTAGTTTGTATTATGTTATTTGTGTTTTCTTTCCCATTGACAAGTTGTTCAAGTTTAGATATATCCTAATTTTTTATTTTTTAAGAAACTAACAGCAAAAGGTTACATTTATCAGATAATCAATACCACAAAGTTAGTATTACTTGCAGCACTTTCTAGAAGGCTAGAACTCAAAAAGAACATAACAGTATGTGCAGTAATCAAAATGTGAATATACTCTGTCTTTCTAGAAAAAAGAAGCTACGTCATCAGAAGTGCAAACATGTCACTGTACACTTACTGGATTCTGTTTTATAGAAGCCATTAAAATTCTGGTAAAAGGAGTAACATTTTAATTTTTTGTTAGTAAGCTTTCCAAACTTTGAATTCTGGTATTACAGAACTTCTGTAAAACAAAACAAACAAACAAAAAAAAAAAAACAAAAGAAAAGGCAAAAATCATGGATATTTTAAAATAGTGTTCCTTACTCCCCTCCCCTAATTACTATAAAAAAGTATCAAAGTCCTATTTTTAGAATGTGGTTTCACAGAACATGTGAGAAGTCCTTAGGAACTATTTGTCCTTTTGGTAAATCATTTTAACATTGTGAGGATACTTGCTTTAATAGGTCTATGAAGCTTTAAACCTTTTGGGTCAACTACCCTATTCCTCATAGATCTCTAAGTGTTTTCTGATGAGTTATACCTCTGTATACTACTTCAGTTTCTCAGGAGTCAAATGTGCGTGGAAAGGACATTTGAAAGTAAATTGTCTTTTCCTTCTATTTTTAGCCATTTGTTATTTATGACATGAACTCTTTAATGATGGGAGAAGATCAGATCAAGTGCAAGCATGTGTCACCACTGCAGGAGGAGAACAAAGAGGTAGCAATTCGCATTTTCCAGCGATGTCAGTTTCGCTCTGTGGAGGCAGTGCAGGAGATTACAGAATTTGCCAAGAACATTCCAGGTTTTGTGAATCTTGACCTGAATGATCAAGTAACTCTCCTGAAATACGGGGTCCATGAGATCATATATACTCTCCTGGCTTCTCTGATGAATAAAGATGGAGTTCTTATATCTGATGGACAAGGATTCATGACACGGGAGTTTCTGAAGAGCTTGAGGAAACCTTTTTGTGACTTTATGGAACCCAAGTTTGAGTTTGCTGTGAAGTTCAATGCACTGGAATTAGATGACAGTGACCTGGCAATATTTATAGCTGTCATTATACTAAGTGGAGGTAAGTGCTGTCTTATTTAATATTATATTTTATAGGATAGAATTGACACTTTTAATTCCTGTCCACACAGGAAAGTGCTTAGCACTACGAGATAGGAGTGGGTTTATTTACACACAGTTTTTCATTAGTTTTCAGCTTGCTTGATACTGTTTGCCTTTTTTTCAGTTTCAGGCAGAAAATAAAAATGTAAATGACCTGATATTAATGATGGAGCTGGAAATGCCTGCAGAATCAGCAGTTCGTTTAGTTAGAAAACAAAATCAGGACTATCTTTCTGAAAACAGGAAGGGTAGAATTTCACTGGCAAGAGCTTCTAAAAGTTAAAATTCTGCATGAGGATTTTTTAAACCTGCAATTAGATTGTGTGGTGGCTTGCTAATCGTACACAAATAGGTTTGACTCCATAACAATTTCAAAATATATGTGGCATTTGGCTTACAGGATTTTATGGTGGGGGTTTTTTATTGTTGTTTTTTCATTCTTGCAACATTTTCTTTGCCTTTTAAAAGGGTGGAAAAAAGAATGCCTTTCTCAGGAAATCGATGGTCCCCTAATGCCTGAAAAAAACCAAGCATTGTGCGTCTGCTCTGTTCAGGTTTCCTAAGCTGCTCTGTTTGTATTAATGTTTATCCATTATGCTTTGAGCAAAGCATGAATCTGAAAGCCCAAGTATCAGACTACATGTGTTCTAACGCTTCATTTAAAAAGACTGAATTTTCAGCTTTTTTGAAGAGAGCCAGTATGTTCTATCTGATTCTGAGGTGATGTAGCTATTATATTTTGTGAATTTGCAACTGCTACCCAGATTTAGTTCACTTAGAAACCTTTCCACCAAGAATCTGAGATATCAGATATACATTTAAGGTCAGATTGAAGGTCATTTACTTTGGCCAATACTATCAAGTTTGTGATGTCACACAAAGAAAATTTTACCCAACTGATTTGTGTGTACTTTGGCTTAGAATGGTACTGCAGATATCAATGGGAGGAATGTGCTGAATGTTCTGAATTCAGATCCTCCACAGAGAAATGCAGAGTATTTTGTTATTAAATTATGTTTCAGCAATCAAACACAACCACCACATGCTGTTGTTCTAAAAACAAACATTCTGTTGAGAGTGCGTTGTTACGTATAGCTTCACTTAAAATCACGTACAATTACTTTGAGCGTTGTGTTTTGTTCAGTAAAAATGTGGTATCACAATATAGTTTGTTAGACTTAACTAAATCCACTTCAAACAAGTACAGTTCCCAGAAGACATTTTCTTGTGCAAATGTTTTAACACAATGATCCCTGAGGACTCTGCATTAATTTAGGAAGGGAAAATATGTTACTGGTATATGTTTGGTTGGCTTTGATGGGGGAGGAGAAACTATACAAGCCTACTAGGGCACTACACAAAATATGCCAATTTTTTGCATTTTCTAATATAATGAAATGTGACAGATGAGAAACAGGTCTCTCCAAATCTACTCCTAATTCGAAAAAGGGAACTTGCAATCTGCAAAGCTAGGTCTGCTATGCTTCAGTGATGTTTGGTTTACATTAGAGGAAATAGGTATGATGTAACTTATCTTACATTTTAGATCTCAGGAGGACGATGATCCACAGCAAAAAATTTGACTATGCTGAACCAGATTTATCATCAAGCCTTTTTTGAAAAATAATTTGTAACCAGAGATCTGTAAAGAAGTACCTGAATGGTAATAGTTCTTAAATAACACTGAGGCAAATTAATATAAATATATAAATACTTATAAATATAAATCAGCCCATTCTAGAATACTCCTTTAAATTCTTTATCATAAAGATCTCTCACTATCTTTATTCTTTTTTTTTTTTTTTACAAAAGAGCATGATAGTTATTTGTAAAAACTGAGTTTATCTTTTGAAAACAATTAAGCTTTGCTGCCGACTATAGAGTGGCTTTTATCATGGAAGTGATAGTCAGGTATGATATGTGTTGAACTGTATGCATTCTGTGGGACTATAATATCTTATGTGGTATGGAACTGAAATCCTATTTCTCAGATGTCTCAGATGTTCTTGTTTCTGTAACAGCTATGTTCTTACAGAACTTAATTTCTGTAAGATCTATATGAATATCTAACCAGGATGATTTCATTGAGAATAGGATTTCAAAACCAGCTCATATTACCTCAAGGACTTTACTAGCTGCAGGAATACTGTAATGTTTAAGTCACTTCAAGAAATCCTGTATACAAATATCTTAAAAGAAAACCAGTTTGTGAAACAAAAAAAGATCCCAGCCGAACACTCTAATTCTAAGTGAATCTGTCATTGCCTAGTGAAATTAAGTTAGTTCTGCTGGCTCCACGGGTGCTATATCTTATGCAACTCTAAAAAGAAGAAGAGAGAAGGGAGAAAGAAAGATAATTCCAGCTGGAACGTTATATGTAGAAAGCTTTTGATTGTGAAGTGTTTGGAATTTGCCACAAATCCTATGAAACAGTTCAGCCTTTTGATATCGAAACAGTTGCTTTTGCGTTATGTAAAAAGGCAAAATGCCTATGTAACAGTAATAAGAAGCTGACAAATTAACTATAATAGCAATGAAATGAAAGTACTCCCACTTCCACAGTCAATCATTTTATTGTTTATGAGCTCCTCAGTGCAGCCCCACTCTGTCTCAATGATTCCAAATGTTACTCTGAACTCATTGTTACAAAGCTGAAGAGTTGTTCTTAATGTTGGTATATTGCACTTTAAAATAATACTGTAAATGGCAAACAAATTCTAGTATTCTGAATTTAATGCTGATGAGACGGAGAGACTGTGTGCGTGAGCAGTAGGATATTACCTTGTTTTTACAGAAGAAATGCTCTATCCCATTAACAGCAATGCCAAACTCTCATTACAACATTCTTTTACTTAGGGTAACTTTGAAAAATGTGTTTTGGTAAAATGAGATTTGGAAAACTTTTTTCAAGGAGGTATTCTTCCTCCCTGTTGTGTTGCTCTGTGGCCGCTGAGGCATATGCTCAGCCAGTAGTGAGTGCCATGGTATACATGTTAAAGAACTTAAAACATCTTTAAAAATATTATATATGCCTGAGCTGAAAATGAAGTCTATCATAAAAGAAGGTTTAAGGAGAACAAGTTGGATGCCTGTGTTTGGGCAGGAAAGATAATAGTCCAAGCCTTACTGGGATAATGCATATTTGGAAACAGAGCAAACTCACTCAAGCAGATTGTTGTCAAATAAAGAAAAAGCTCAAAAGGTAATTTTGTAGCATGTTTACATATCATGGACGGACTTGAACTTTTATAGAATATCTTCTGCAGTGTTTAGGATATTGTGTTTGGAAATCGTAGTAGGGCATGCCTGTAAAGACCCAGACACTGTTAGTCAACATGTAGGAAAACTAGTATTTGAATTCAGAAATGTTGCTACATTCACTTCTTCTGTTTCCTGAGTGTGGCCTTTACAGTAAATTTTGAGCCGTGAATCACTGCTGCTTGTTTAAACACTATATTCAATAATTTTCCTACACTCTGAGATCAGCAAAATTTGAAGTCTTATCACTAAATAGTGCCAAGAAATAGTTCATATTTGACTGCTACAGAACTCCTGCTCTAGCAAACCTGTTAGAACAAAGAAATGCTTCCTAATCAGACCAAGAACTGCAGATAACCACTGTGGGCTTTGAACCAAAATCCTGGTGACTACAATACATGTGACAGTCTCAGAAGAAAAACCTCAAAATGCTGAGTCATATCTGCCTCAGCAAAAGAAGTAGCACAGTTGTTCAGTCAGCCATATCTTTGTCTGTTTTATCCCATTAAGATTTTAGAGCAAGTATTTAAATGCAAATGCCTTTAATCAAAGATATTAAAAAACAAAGGTATGAGTAAAGGCATGCAGATGGCAATTTCATACGTGAGAAACAGAAAGAAAATGTAATTATTGTTAGGAACATGAAAAAAGCATCCAAATCTGTAAGTAAATAAACAAAATATTTTTCCCTGAGATAGAGTAGAATATCAATTTACACAAAGCATACTGCTGACACTCAAAACTAAGGGGCTATTCACCTCTCCCAGTCACTGTGAACATTTTCTTACTTAGAACAGCTTCCTGCAGAATTTTCAAACCAAATGAAACAGCTGTATGACAATGAATGAAAACCTAAACAAAAACTGAATAAAGAAAAGTAATAATAAAAAGAGAAATGTGGTGCTCTCTTGGCATAGTCTGAATGGATAAAAGGCAGGTCGCAAATAGCACATAACAAAAAACCCTAAACTTCAATAAACAATCTTCTGTGGCAGAGAGGTTTAAAAGTGGTGTCCAATTCACTTTTAGTTATCTGTCACCTTAATCATTTCAACTCTTTCCTTTGGCCTTCTGTAAGCTAATTCCATTGTATCATAAGAATGTCCTGCTACAACTCACTTGTTTTTGTCTTTCACTTCCCTCATCAGTTCCCCTTGCAGTTTTCTGTGTGAGCTTTCAAACAGCATTCTGTCTTGCTTAGCCTCTTCAAAGGCTTCCACCATGGTGTCACACCTAGTTTACTCCCATTTCTGTTTCTTCCTATTCTTTATCCAAATTTTTCTCAAGGCCTACTGTTAATCATTTCTGTTACATTTTCTGCTACAAGCCACATCTATCTGGAGCTCCTTATTGCACAAAATACACCTTTTGCTACAGTAACCCAATGAGTCTGGAGCATATGTGTTTAAGAGCATCTTAACAACTTGAAATATACCATAATACCTGTATGTTAAACCTTTTGCCTCCTATTTCTTTTTTTTGTTCTGGTTTAGATATGTTTCTTGGAACAGAAACAGCATTTTCCTCTGTAAGAAATTTTTACTGAGAAAGTATAGCAAACTGTCAACACCCAAAAAATAATGTCCATATCCTGAAGTTCTCATTCATGAAAAATCTCTCTTGCCTTCAATGGGAATTTTCCTTCCTCTTGAATTGGCTTATTTAAAAATAACATCTGATGATCTCCTAGGTTTTTTTCATAGTCATCTTTTATGACTCTAGTTCCACTGGGTCATTACAAAACCATTAGACTGGGTTTTTCAAAGGAGATTAAGGATTTTAGGCTCTTAAGTCTCACTGAACTTCAACTGACCTGGGGCACTCAAATTCGGGGGGCTCCTTGGTAAGTTCCAGTCTCAGTACTGATCTCCTGGGTTTGCCTCCTGGACTGGAAAGTTGTGCTGGGGAACACAATGTTTCAATTGGAATTCACTTCTGAAAAATTCACACCCTAAAAATTCCCACCATAAAAGAAGCAGGGGGCAAATGGAGATTAATCTCAAAGGAAATCAAGGCCACAGTCTTTGTGCTTCTTGATTTTTTTTTTTTTTTTTATATCTCTGTACACTGAGTCATACCCAGCTAGTTCAGAGTTCATCTGCAACACAGAAGTAAAATTTAAAGCTATCGCAACCCAAAGCCAAAAATTGTTAACAGCTTTGAAGTACTGAAAGTTGGGAAGTTTCTGAAAGATATAAAGATGACAACTAGATTTTACAGCATATACAATGCATTTAGGTAATCTAAAAATAAATATCTAAAATTTATCAAAAATTCTCTAAGTATCTTTAGAAAAATGACTTGATACTATTGCCAAAGGAAATTAATAAAAAGGAGCCATTTGTTTGGAGACAATTTTCTGCTTGCAGATATTTACTTACAGACTTTCTGAACCATATTTTATGGTATTATCAGTTGAATGGTATAAAAAAGTGATGTCTGCAAGACAAGCACAGCTTATTAGCGTGAAATACCAAATGGAAAGAGTGGCCGAATGGGTCACTGAGTCCAGTCACCTACAACCAAAAGCAGTCACTGCATAAACCCACTGTCAAACAAATACCAAGCTCCATATTCAAACTTGCCATTATTCCTGTTTCTGAAAAAATACCCCCAAACCTCACCTCTTTGAGAGTTAACTATCCTTTCCTAATCAGTGACCTACATGTATTCATGGCTTGTGTGTACTCATTTGTTTTCATGCCAACTTTGCCTTTTAGTTTACACTCAAATTTTTCTCCATTAAGTAAAACTCCATTGTATTTATAAAGAGCTTTGTTTTCTCTCAGCCTTTTTTCTAGTATACAACACAAGCCAAAATGAGTTAGTAGAGCTGGATGCACAGAAAGGTTAATAAGATCATATGAAATAACAGCCTCTTTTTAAAATTTTTAATATAGATCAACCTCTTGTCCTTTCTGCAATGGAAATACTGCCTTAAGGAAGTAATTTAAGGCTAGCTATAGGCACTGCTTTTTATTGATCAACCTGTGAAATTAATTTCATAGCTACACAGCAAATGTTATTGAAATTACTGGCTGTTTTTTCATGGAGTATGCTGATAATCAGGAGGTGTTACCCAGTATAAAGTAGTTTAGCAGTAACAATTCACTGGTGGTCATTGTCATATGTGAATATTTGATAATGTTAAGCAACTTGATTAACTTTCATGGCTGTAGAATCATATAATTTATTACCTCAAGTTAGAAAACAAATGTTACAAATTATGTTAAATAATAATTGCAACCACTTAAGAAGGTATTTGGGGACAGACAGAAATGACAGAACAGCTATTATTATGAAATATAATAATGGTTAAAAAAGAAAGATTTTGTTTCTGGCTGAAGAATAAGATATGCCAAAGATAATCCTGGACTCTCACAGCTGTGGCAGTGCAAGTGGCTGCCTTTGGTTGTAAACATCCATCTCAGATTCCTCCATATGGAGGAGAACTCTCTGTTGGCATGAGCCCAGAAAAGGCGTGTTCTGTACAAGCCACATCTATCAGTCCTCCACTGCCAGAAGCATCTGTGGCTAAGCTGATAAGCTGATGCTAAAAGCTATCGTGAGACTTCTTAATAGCAACGGGAACTTGGGTGTGGAGAAGAACTGAGGCTGTGATTTTTAAATCCCCCAGGTTAGTAAGACCCCAGAAGTTGGATTTATGCCTTTTTTTTTTTATTTTGCTAGGTTAGCATCCACCTTAGCAGGAAACATTTTTAATGGTAGGAACTACGTGCAAATCCATTTGAGTATATGTTGATTTTCCAAAAGTGAATTACCTTATACAGACTGATACCGCCCAACTATATCTCACTCTTCCTTTCCATAAGCACTCTCAGGTTACTGTGGAAAATGCAGTGTAGTATTGTATAAACGTGTGTCTCTATCTGCACACAACTGCTTGAACTGTTTCTAAGACTAGTTCTAAAACTTCTTTGAGCAAATTCTAGTAAAATCTTACAAATAAATACATTAAGAAATTGTCAAACAGTTCTCAGGAAGTGCCATATGTAAATGCTTAATATACTAAGAAATCTTAAAGAAATTAATACATGAAATCGATGTTTCCATATTCTTCATAAACTTACAACTCCCAATTTTTTTTCCTAGATCGCCCAGGTTTGTTAAATGTGAAGCCCATTGAAGATATACAAGACAATCTGTTGCAAGCTTTGGAGCTCCAGCTAAAGCTGAATCATCCAGAATCATCACAGCTGTTTGCAAAGTTGCTTCAGAAAATGACGGACCTCAGACAGATTGTAACGGAACATGTCCAGCTGTTGCAAATAATAAAGAAAACGGAGACAGATATGAGTCTTCATCCACTCCTACAAGAAATCTATAAAGACTTATATTAATGACCATACTAGTTCTAATCCGCTGACATAATATATGTTCTTCAGATTGCACTATTTCTTTGAGGGAAAACTTTGCATACCTAAGAAATTACTGTGAAACAGCATTTAAAAAGAGAGAGCTTAGTATAGTAGATCTATTTTATGCATATTGTTTATAAAGACACATTTACAATTTACTTTTAATATTAAAAATATCTATATCGTGAAATTGTTGGCAGTATTTTCAGAATTAAATTTTTAAACTATCTTATTTCTTAAAATTGCTTCTCCAGTATGATTGATGCTTCACTGAAGTTGGTTAAGCATGCAGTTAAATTTTCAACTTAAAAATAAAAATCTTTCACCTTAAACATTTCTAGGGAAATGTTTTAAGTATTATGTTTGATTTTGTGCTCCCAAGGCAGCAGCAAAATAATAATGAAATTGAATCACAGATTAGTGAAACATCCTATAAGAGCTTAAAAAGCAAAAGTTAGAAATGTCAGGTCTGACAATATTTGTGCCTACCGTAATATAACTTTACACTGATAGAGCTCTGTAACGAGGTCTTAGTGTAAGAACTGGGCCCATCGTTTGTGGGCAAGCCCAAAGACTAGATGCCATTTCAAGAATTGATTAAGTAAAGAATATGCACTGCTCGTCACTCTTAGGAAGCAGTCTTTTCAATTACTCAGCTCATGCAAGTCTGAGGCAGATGGAGCAGCAGCCCGGCTGGAGGCGCCGTGCAGCTGCCCCCGCCATGGCCTCCAAGGCACATGCCGCAGCACCTAGTGCTAATGCAGCTTTCCGTCACTCTGTTGAGTCTGTAGTTGGGATGGGTTTGTACCAACCACTTAGCTTGAGACCTTCCTAAATTATTTGAGGAACTATCATTGAAGAAGGTATTCAGTCAGAAATGTCATGGAAAATTGGAATAGTGTGAGTCCTCCTGAACAAAAGCAAGGTTTGAATTCATTCTTTAAAACATAAACCTCTATTGGAAACCCTACTGTGTTAGTTTGGCTTGAGTTATCATTGTTTATCACTGCAAACAAGAATGCTTTGAGATGTTCACTGCTGTTAAGATTGTTAATTTTTTTACATATGTTGCCCTATAATGTCACCTAAGATTTCCACTGGGAGCAAAGCATAGGAGAGTGAATAAATTTAACAAAAGGTAAATTTATTTACACTAGTTTCTTTTGGTATTTTCAGTACTGATGTGAGATTCCCTTAGATTCACATTTAGCCTGCCCACACTTACTGTTTGTGAATGTGACCCCTGACAAAGTCAGGCAGGTGTCATCCACACTGGTGGACCCAAAGAGGGAATGTTGGAAAAAAAAAGCCACTAATTCTAACATATATATATTGAAGTAAGGAGTGGTCCTCAACTGAATATCCTTAGTTTCCTCATCATTTTATTTATATAGCAAAAAGTATGCCTTAAACTCAGTGAGACAAGTTCGGTGGTGATGTATAAGTGGACCAAGAGGTAACGTAAGTGTATATGTGAGTAGGCTGGATTTTCAGGGAGCATAAATTGGCCTTACTCCCAACGTAGACCTTGAAAAACTAAGTTGGTGTAAATTGTGCAATGAAGAGGCTGACAGAGGCAAATATTAAAATAAATCCTTAAACTCATGCCTTCCACACCTGCAAATGTTTCCTACTACTTATTTCAGATAACCTCTGGGCCTATGGTCAATAGTAAGCATTATGCCCACCAGGAAGTTTAGAGAATTGGATCATTCAGCCTCAAGGTTTAAAACCCACAGATGAAATTGCACTGAGATGAAGTCAGTATGAGGCTAAAGTGAATAGCTTTGATCTTCACTAAGTTTGCAATGAGATCATTTCAGGTAACTTAGAAATGATTGCCCTAAAGCAAATGGAATATTGCACATTAATGCTCAAGATTGCATGTTTCCTGCACATTTCAAGATAGGCACTTTGTGCTAGCTGAGCATCGTATTCTGACAGGAATTACACGCACACTAATTTGTGGGTGTTACAATTCAAAAGAAAGTATTCTCTCTCTTCTTGTTTTAAGTTGTTTTCCACTGGACAATAGCCATCTGAAATTTTGCCATCTGTCACTTCGTGGGAGAACCTCTATTTAATTGCAGAGTTTATCTCCTCCTGTAGGAGGACATATCAAAGATTAACTGGCACTGAAAAGGACCACAGCTCCAACACTGAATTCCTATGATGGTAACACGCAGCAAAAACTATTAATCTGAGCCTGCATTTCTTATACAATCCAATTTTACATTGGCTTCACTAGAAATGAGAGTTCAAAATTAGTTTTAAATAAAGAAGAATTCAAGGGCATGTTCTTCTGTAAGTAATATTAAAAATTATTTGAAAAGGGCAGTGGAAGAGATGGACTGACAATGAAATTAAGTTCATGACTTTGTTACAGGAAAATCTTCTGTGTAACCAAGAAGCACATTAACTCAAAGAGCTTAATTCTACTTTATTGCAAGTGGTAATTTTTTTGAAAGTAGCAGTTTAGCAGTGACAGTGTTTAAGCCATTCAGTCCAATACAGACAAAAAGAATCCATATATTTTGAGAGTGCTAGTGTAATGGTAGTCACAAGAGTCTAAGGATAAAAGAGAAGACAGTTTTGCAAGAACAGGTGTTATCCTTTATTAGGATGAAGGGACTGAATGCCCAAAAGCCTATACTTTTCTTTCAACTGTATAAGCTGCTCTAATAAAATATATTGTTCTCCCTACATCCTGTCTTCTCTTACATTTTGATAGTTATTCATCATGCTTTCCTCAAGCCATGGAAAATGTTAATTTTTATGTGAATTACTAATCACAGAAGTGTCCTGATTCTAAATGGTTACATCATGGTTAGGAAGTTTTGCCTAAAATACTTTTCTACAAGAATAGGTCTTAAGGGAAAAATGCTCATTTAATGGACAACTGCTATGTACTAATTTAGAACAAATGACTGTTATGAGGATATGAAAACATTTTCTCAAAAAATAGCATTTTCTCTTGTGAATTATATTCAGAATTTTGATCTAATTGTAAATACTTTCTGTTTCTATGAGACTATTTATTAAAAACAAAAAAAAATTGCTAATGGGAGTTTATAAGTAGGTTGTAATATTTTCAGACTCTCTGGAGTTTTGGTTAGAATGGGCTATGCCATAAATGAACAATTAGGTTTTTGATCTTCAGTGCTACTAAAAATGTTTGACAGCTCAAAAAATAGAAACAGTCAGATGGTATATGGTTTGTCTGCCTTTGAAGAACTTCATTTTGCTTGTGTTTTGCTGTCCTTCCTTAGTCATCTATTCACTACATCATAACAGCTTCAGAGGTGATGTGCTGAGTGGGATACTGGCACATCCCCACAGGTTTTAAAACTTCTGAGCTGTTATTCTTCTTATATTTTACACCAATCTGCTTTTTCTGTAAAAAACAACTGGAGGTAAACCATGGCCAGAGAAATATACCTGGTATACCTACACATATCCAACAACTCTCTGCCCAATTTCCCTCACCATGTCAAGCATCATCTAGTCATCAAAACGTTTCTTGTAGAAACTCAAAGGTCTCTATTTAACAGGAAAAATCATCTTCTTCAGATAATGTTCATTGGTGAACATTTCTATAGTAAATATTGCTGTGGGTGGCCTAAAATGAAAATTTAGATGAGAGAAAAACATTTCCAGCATCACTGTGAGTATAGCAAAGGCAGCTGAGACCGTTTCAATCACTGTTTCCATAACAGCAATGAAAAACTTTATCCTACTAATGCAGGTAACTAACTGCCTTTCAGCAGTGCACGAAAGGAAGCAGTTGAGTTGTGTGTTCCTAACCTAATCTTTTCCTAACATAGATAGCCCTTCAGTAGTCTAAAATACTGAAGCCTAGAAAATGGGCTTCCTGCTAATTGTTGTCGTGACTTGCGTTACAAAGCTTTAGAAGTACCACAGGCCTGCCCTGCCCTGCCCTGCCCTGCCCTTTTACTTTAGCATACACACTCCGGGTTTCAGTTCACCACTGGTACAGTTAAGCCCTGGGGGATCAGGATTTAATATTTGATTTGCAATTGTAAACTCAGTCTTGAATTTGAGTACACTTTAGTGGGACTTTTTCCTTTTAAATAAGAGGCAATATCTCTCCCTTAAATGGATGTAACATCAACTTTGTAAATAAAAGCCATACAAAGCTGCGGCTAGAGATTTATAGAGGGAGGAAAACAAAAATGAGGGGGAAAAAACCCCCCAAAAATTAGCTTCCCGGATGAGCACCACAATCATACACCTGTCAAATGCTTCAGGTTTTCATTTAGGCATTGGAAAAAATTATGTGCCTCATCTTAAATCCCAGTCCAACTGCCTCGCCTGCGGTGGTTAAAAATCAGCTGCATCGGTGTGTCTCCAACTACATGAATACGGCAATAGACTTTCACACTTATCAGCACTACCTAGCCCTGAAAACATTGATAATTGTAGGAATTTTTTTTTAATCTCTTATATTTCATTTTGATATGCAGGGTATAGATATGAAATCAGAGTGGTAAAGCAGCACATCTTAAATATTGCTCACTGGCTTTAAGAAAACAATCAGTAGCCCATGACTGGCCCCACAACAAAAAGGAAGCATGGAAAGATTCCAAAACTTCAGATGCAATATAATATTATTATATGTGTGTGTGTGCACATAAGCAAGGACATATATAACATTAATTTATAGTATAGCTCCTAACCAGAAACCATTACTAGTGATCTGTGGGTGGAAGAACTCCAGATAGTAAAAAATAACTGCTACTTGTTACCTTTTTGCTCATACATTCTGCGAGTTGCCTCAAAATATATACCACTCATTTTCCTGTATAAAAATAATATTTAGATATAAGTATTTTTGCTTCTGATCGACCTGCATTACCATCTGGCCTGTCTTTCATCAGTCCTCTTTTGCCACACCCATACTTTCAAGACATATAAATTTAGCTGGATTTCTCCTCAGTGTGTGAGCTGTTGTTTGATACGCATTTCCTCAAGTTTCAGTATTGAGTTGGAGACGGGTACAAGCAACTGCAGCTCAGGATATGAAGACAGTGTAGTTTCACTATGTCTGCTCATCCATCAGACCTGGCAAATGCTCTGTTTCAAGGACTATACAAGAGTATCCCTGTTTATGATACCCTGGTCTCTGGACCTTCGTGTTCTGTATAAAAGCTGCACACTTGCGAAGATATCAACACTTCTTCCCAACATGCACAGTGTGTAATCTTGGAAACATATCCCAATCATACTTATTTGTATGCAAGGCACCTAAAGTTCCTAAACGAGATTAGAGAGTCCTACTACACCTGGCTTTATAGACACCAGCACTGTTCCAAGTAACTTAACCAAGACAAGGCAGACAAAGGGAGGGAGCAGTAAGTGAATTTTATGCTGTCCTATTCAGGGTCCACAGACAAGAAACAACACTCAGCTTAGCACCCAGCCCACTTGCTTAGGCTGCCTCTTACGGGTTTTTACATTTATACTTTGCAACAGCCAATTGCCTCATGAGACTTTATGTTTGAAAGAAGTTCTAGTGTAACAGCATCTATGCATTGATATGCTCCCAAAATATGAATGGTTATTCATAGTCTCTTTCATGACACAGGTCGTTGTTGTTTGATGTATCAAATCCTGTGCTAAATTACTGCAAGAACATAGTCTCTATGCTGTAGCTTATCTAGATCATATAGCAGGAATTCTCTGGGCAAGCCTTACTCAAGGCAGTAACTCTTAGATCTTCAGGGTTAAATTCTTCAGGACTTCTTTTAAATGAGAAATTCATTTACTTCAATAGATTTTCGCAAACGGCTAAAATCAATTCTGAACTCGCAGATGGGACAAGTTTCTAATTATGATTTTGCTAACTGAATATAACTTTCAGCTCTGCTTTAGAAAAGGGCATGCATGGTAAAGCAGAAAAAAGAGCTTTAGCTGCAAATGAAAATAACCCTTCTATTGAGACATATTGTTTAAGAACTTTCTTTTTAATTATTAAGCTTCCTTATTGTGCTGGAAATGGGCAGCATTTTCATAACAGCATTGGCCAAGAGGAATATCCATTGCTCATTATATTATATGCTGTTACCCAACAAGGTTTTTTTAGTTCAGTGGAAACAACAAGGGAAAACTGTACTCTCTAGAGGCAGGGGAGGGAAGGAGAAATACGCAGCACCATTGGTTCTCACACTGGGAAGAGCTGGCAATGCAGGAGAAGATCTTGTCCTGCTTGCTGCAATGATGATTAAAGCATTCTGTTGTGTCAGCATATCCTCAGTTTGTTAGTGCTAACTCTCAGCTGGCCATATCCTGCCAGATTTGCAAGCAAAGCCTGCCAAGCCATCTCAACAAAAATGTAGCTTTAAATATTATAAATGATGCTGCATTTTGCTGTGGAAATGTTTCCTGAAAAGGCTGTTCCAAAACATCCTTTATTGTTGGGGGAGGGGAGCAAAAGGGGCCTGGGAGAGGGAGGAGGGAGGAAAAAGAGCTACTTTTAATAGCCTTTTTTTTTTCTTTTGAGGCCAGAGATTCATTTCACATCATTCTGTAAGACCAAATGGATATTTTTTTTCCCAGTGACTATAAAACATTACAGTAATAATTTTGTATGTAAGTTTTGGCAACTAAGCTTGGGGTGGGAGGAAGGACAGAGGGCATCTTATTTTATAAAGGATTGCAGTGAGGGATTTTGCAATTGATCAGTTAGTAAAAACTTTTTGGTGGACATCTGCTTGCTGGCAAAGGAGATCTCTCTTCTTCCTGTTTTATTAAATAAAAATCACAGCAGAGAAAAGGAGGTGGCTCACATAGCAAAGGCAAGGTTTGGATTCTAGACCAAAAAAAAGGATTTGGGTCTCTATTTGATGACAGGATAGTATCACAAAGTGCTCAATGAAATCTCTCCAAATCAGCTGTTCTTGTGAAACTTTGGTTGCTAGGTTTCCTTCTTTTTATGTATATGACCCAGAACCGAAACCACAGGCACTAATCTGCATGTAGAGTTCCAAACATTTGTGCAGACACACACAGAAATTCAAAGCTGTTCAAATTCAAAATTCCAATTGTGGCCCATTTGTATGGGGAGGTCCTTTTAGAAAGAACATTGTCTCACAAAATTCCTTCACAGTTCAGCCTCAAAACAGAATAAATCAAAAGGAAAGGAATGATTAGGGTCATGCAATCAGAAGTGGATTCTGATGTGCCCAATCCAATATTCCACCCTAACGTGCAAAGACTCGTTTCACTGCAGTGTGTCTGAATCCAGGTTACACTTGCTAAGTCTGAGCTGAACTTTAATGAAAAGATCTAGTGGCTATTTAGCTGAACATTTCTACACATCTTTTATACTTCCTTTTCTTTAGTTTTCACATTTTTCTGCATTTTACATGAGTGGGTTTTTGCCATATTAGCCTGCTAGGCAATCAAACAGGTAGCTGTGCCTTTACAGGCAAGATACAATGTTACACAGGCTCTTCTGCATCCAGACTCTGCATATACAATTTGAGGTACAAACATTAGGTATTTGTAGTCTATGCATTTTCACAGTAAAATGTAAACAAGGGTAATAAACCCGGCTTCAAGGAAAATTTGACTTTCAAGGTGCTTTGCCTTTGCAAGATCAATTTATGGAATAAAATTCCCTGAGTCTTATTATTATGCTTGCACTTGCAGTCCAGTGGAAAAAGATACTGCAAATGACTGTCAGAAACAGGCTTTTTTAAATTATTAAAAATAAAACATGTGAAATACTTAGTAAATTACTATCTTTTTTTATTTTGCAACTTATTTTAAGAAAAATTAAAAAGTACAAAGATAATGGAAAATTAAGTCACTGGGAGTTCTTTACCTTCATTGCTGGGTGAACTCTATAAGAAGTGATCATTGCATTTACCATTGTAATGCAAAGGCCCAGAGTCTGCTTGCAAGTATAATTCAAATCCGGTACAATGTTCGTAAAGGCAATGGCATTATACCAAAATGAAATCGTAGTAGATGAATTCATACTAAAAAATGGATTTTGAAAGCATGACAGAGTTGCAAAGGTGGTATGTAGGGTAATTTGGATAGTCTAAGTTCTGAAGAGGGTACTTTTGGCACCCAGCAATAAAAATTCTTGTACTCATGAAGTGGGTATTTTCTGATGCAGGCTATTTTTGGATCTGCATAAGCATAACCTTTAATTTGCTGTTTGGAGAAGATTGTGAGGTGCTTATCTGCAAGGTACAATACAAATGTTGTGCATTTCTACCTTCTGCTACCATAATAAATTGTCATTACTGGAGATTATACAACTGAATACATATATTATGAGGGAAAAAAACAATGGGCTGTAAAGTATCCACTTATGATGTTTATAGGTAATCTTTTATAGATGTTCCCTCTTCACTGCACTTCTGTTTGTACACAGTAAAGCTACATATGTTAACTAATACCAAGACTGGAATGTAATTAACCAATTTATATAGAGTTTGACTGAAAACCTTCAAGGAAAAATCTCCAAATCTGGGTCAAGCCTACAATGTAGTAGCTGTTCGTGTTTAGCAAAAAATCACACTTGTATTGCATATGACATGACCTAAATGCTCATGGTTTGGATTCTGGCAGGTCTCAATCACACAAGATTTCAAGTGTAGTGGTGTGGACATGGGCTGTTCTACGCCAGTTGGCTTCAATGCCAACTGTGTCAGGCACATTCAGTTCTCTGGTGTAATCACATCTTCAGTCTCATTTGGATGTTTCCTTATCTCACATCCCATTTTGCACTTCCATCCACATCAGCTCTCCTGAGTATTGGAAAGGGTCTGCTAGCAAAGAAGAAGAGACAATACAAAAGAACTCCAGGTATAACCCTTTTAAAAATATTCCTGTCTCGTCTCAGTTCTACTATGTTTCTGTTCACAAAAGTGCTTCTGCCAGCGCACAGTCCCAGTGAAATCGCCTTCAAACCAGGATTACTTGTAGAATTGGTGGCCTCCAGGGAATGAAATGTAATAATGAGTTTCAGGCCCTTGACCATTACCACTCACTCTTCAGTAATGCATAAAGAAAAACTTACTGTGCAAGCAGGACAGAGTAGGTTTGGGGAGCAAATCTCAACTCAAGGTGTGTCAGAAGCATTCCTTAATATCCATATTTCTGTTTGGTATTCTGAGCAATGCCTCCCAAACTGCACCACAGCCCATTGCAGACAGTCAGACTGCTCACAAATGGTACTCCCCACTACATTGTTAGAGTGAGGAGTTTGGGTACTGCTTGGGTACTGTTGGTACCCAAAGTGAACAGGATTCGATCCTAAATGGAAGACTGGGGATACCTGTCCCAAATATGCAGAAAAGACATTTGCAAAGAACAGTAAATGCCAAGTATTTTTAAAAGGAAATTAGACATTAAAAATAGTGAAAACGGACTGTCAATGCCATTACCGCCCACTTAGAAGTAATACATCCATGCTCAATAATAAGCACAATGTGAATCTCTTGCAATCTCTGGGTTAGGCTGAATCTGCCTGATTTTCAGTGGCTGAGAAATTTCCTTCTGTACCAGCAAGAATCCTCTAACTTCCACGAACATTAATATTCAGTTGTGGGCATTATTCAAACAAGAGGGAGAGAGGAGACTTTGTTGTACAATGGAATGTGTCTGACTGGTTTTCCTAGTTCATGTCTTTCCATAAAGAAGTAGCTGCACAAGGAGCTGACTCTCAGTGCAAACTGGAGGACAGCTTGTGGCTGCTGCTGCACCCCAGATTCTTCCCATTGTCCCCAGTTCCTGTTCCCTGCATCCGGCCTGTGCCCTTGCTGGGTGTGAGTGTCTGTCTTGCTCAGAGTTATGATAGTTTGGTTAGCAGCCAAGGGGCTGAGGATACAAATTATAATAGCATTTCCTTCCCCAGAAACCATTGTGCCAGGGGATGGGAGCTATGCAGACCCAGCTGTTCCTGCCTTCTGCAGCTATCCTGAGGTCAATGGCAACCTTAAGGCAATCTCGGGAAGGAACATCTTGCCAATTCCACAAGGCAGCAAACTTTCTCCCCAACAGCTCTGATTGTGAGGGAACTAAGTGAGAACTTACAGGCAGTTTTCCCGCTGAGCATGAATGCATGATCAAGATTTTTTTAAATTATTGCAGTGGAGCTGAAAACAGGAGTGCACTTCTGCAAAAGCAAATACAAATGTAATCCACAAAATGAGATTCTAGTCTGCACTGGGACAAAAATAAAACAGTTCAAAACTTCCATGACTATATCAAGAAAAGCCCTTGTGAAAACCCAGGTTCAGACTCTTATTCTTCTTGAGCCACAGTACTGGAATCTAGTTTTCCTCAGCTCTGGCAGGTATCTTAGCCATTGCAGTCAGTTTCTCTTCCAGTTTTTTTCTGGTGGACCTCTTCTACTTTGCATGAATAAATAGGCACAGAAAGTTACAGTAGTCATCTGGAGGGCAGTGCAGGGACTTGAAACCTTTGTCCCTCACATTACAGGTGAGTGCTTTAACTCATTGGTCTTTCCTCGTCCCTTGTTTGATCTTTCTCTGATCTGCGTTTAGTCAAATGAATACAAGGTCTCGTATTCAGAAGTGCTGAGCAACAAGCAGATGGACTCTGAATACTTAAATATAGATTTAAGAGCCTAACTTTAGGCACTGATTTTGAAATTCTTGTGCAATTCACACTGTGAGATAGCATAGGGACAGTAGTGTGTCTAGGAGACACAACAAACATTCTCCTTTACATTATAAACAAGCCTTAAATAAGAAGTAGATGGAGCTATTACCCAATCTGTTGTGGA
>VZTL01045837.1:1445-11454 GCA_013400535.1 Scopus umbretta | reverse complement strand
TGTTCAGCCTGGAGTAGAGATGGTTTCAGGGAGACCTTTTTACACCCTTTCAGTACTTAAAGGGGGCCTGTAAGAAAGACGTGGACAAACTTTTTAGCAGGGCCTGCAGCGATAGGACAAGGGGTGGTGGTTTTAGGGTAGATTCAGGCTAGATAGAAGGAAGAAATTTTTTACGATGAGGGTGGTGAAACACTGGCACAGGTTGCCCATAGAGGTGGTAGATGCCCCATCCCTAGAAACATTAGAGGTCAGGCTGGACAGGGCTTTGAGTAAACTGATCTAGTTGAAGATGTCTCTGCTCATTGGAGGGGGTTGGACTAGATGACCTTTAAAGGTCCCTTCCAGCCCAAACCATTCTACGATTCTAAAATGAGGTGGTTAGCGGGAGACTGTTTGATCACCTGCTGACCCCACTGCCATTACTGAGGTACAGATTTTATGCAGGATCCTTAGCAGAAGAACCATTTCACATCTCTGTCCCACTCACAGGACAACAGGTTACAGTCAGATAGTGATCCAGAACAGGAATATGTCACCCTATGACATTCAGATGAGGAAATGACATTGGTATGTGGTGGAAAAAAAATAGTGTACTGGCAAATTACTTACTCTGGGGATGATTCTGGGGTTAAATTAGACATCTCCTCTGGTGTAGGTACTGCCCATGCACACACAGCCAAAGAGAGGGAGGGAGAAAAGAAATTGATGATTCAGTACACCTTCCATTTTCTGCTTGTATACCAATGAAACAATTCTGGCATTATACCCTCTTGCATTTGCCCACTGCCTCTGAAGACTAGTTCTGACATCTGAGCATTGGTGATGTCTCTAGATCACTGTATCTCATCAAGTGCTGCATTTCAAGGCTCACCCTACCCTTGCTTAAATCATTATGTAATCTTGCATTGGCTTCAGTGGTTTCTGGTTCAGACCCAAACACCATGCCAATCTGATTGCGTTACAATTGCTTCAAAGCCCAGCTGGATGCAGCTCAGTCACTGCTGCAGTTCTCCGCAGTTCTCTGACCACCTCAGAGACAATGTCCCTGACCATCACGGTTCAAAAATCTAACTCTTCCACAGCTGTAATCATCCTTTCCTATGGGATCACATCCCAGTACTCTGTAAAACCACAAGGTGTTGGGATAGCTGCTGTTGACATCTGAGGATAATGCATATGACTTTGGGTGCCCTTTGCCTGAATGCAAAAAGCCACCTGGAGCATGAAGAAGAAAATTTTGCACTTCTCAGCACTCTAGAGACTCTGAAAGCTGAAATAGGCCAGCAGATATGAAACCACTGACTGTATTAAGGAGATTTTTACACCAGTTACCAAAGGAGGTAAAAAAAGCATTAACCAAGATCAAACAAGCTGTGCTTAAGAAGGACAATTTCTGCCTATTGCCACTGGCTATCTTTTTTCAGAAGAAGGCTCAGCCTGTGGCTACGGAGAGGCAGTGGAGTACAGCCACAGGGGAAATGGCAGAGCTCTAGGTTTGCTGACAAAACAAGTGGAGAAGATAAAATTATCCTGTGTTCTAAGAGCCATACCAGGGATAGTAAGAGCTGTATGACTGGAGTGTGAAGAGGGCTCAGGAGATGCTGTTGGAGCAGGTGCAGTGGCATGATAGAGCCTGCTCACATGTGCCTTGGGTTAGGGCTGGCTGATGCTATCACTCTCATTTTCAATGCCAGTATTTAGTCCTCAGTACATGAAGTTTGCAGAGCCACAGAGAGGTATCAACTTGCTGCTGAAAGTCTGCCCAAATCAGAACCACCCTGTACATTTGGATGAGTACTCACCTTGCAATTTCCGGCGATGGAAGCGAGGAGACCCCAGGAAACTATTCTTGATTGAGTTGAGCCGTGTCCTCCATGGCATTCCTCCAATGCTGGGGCTGGATGGTGGTGTTGGGTTGGGTGTGCCTGCTGGGCTCTCCTTTGGCGTATGGACAGGTGTCCCCTTGGGGGTAGGGAGGGGACTTCCCCTTGGAGAGGGGTGAGGGGTGACCTGTATGATGGGGATAGATTTGGTGCTTGGGTCAGTACTAGAAGGGAGCAATCTAACAGGAGACATAGGGTTGGTCTGCACTTTAGGAACAGCCAGCTGTGGGTTAAAGCCGGCACCAGGTGAGCGGCCCTGAGCATTCTGCACAGGGGTGTTCTGGGAAGAGGGGGCGCTGGTATTGCTGGTAGGGAGTGGGTTGGATTTAGTAGACTGGAGTGGTTTTTCGGCCAATTTGCTCTTGGATGGCAAAGTCTGCGTCTTTGGGTTGGGCTGAAGTGCTGGCTTTGGTTGGAGTACATGTCCAGGCCTGGAGGCGTTCCTACAAGCATCAGGGTCCAAGGAGACTTGGGGTCGGGGAGAGAAAGGGAGGTCGGAGGTCTGAGGGGGGATGAAGAACTTTCTGATAGGCTACAAGACAGACGCAGAGTGTCCATGCACATCAAAAACAGTGAAATACGCATAGAGCGGGCGAGCAGAGGAAGGAAAGTCAGAATAAAATCCATCCGAGTCACAAAGATGCACCATGTCACAAGGAGACACAAGAGATGGAGGTGAAGGGGTAGTGGGGGGGAGGGATTTTGCAAAGAAACAAAAACGAACAAACAAACAAAAAACAAAAAAAAAAGACATGCAGTTAGCTGGGAACACAGCATAATCAACAACAGCAGCAGCGGCAGCAGCAAGAACAACAGTGTTCATAACAGGCTTCATCATATTAACCAACCACGTGTCAGCAAAGGAAAACAACAGAAAGAAAAGTAAAACAAAGGAAAAGTGGAAAAAAAAAAGAAAGAAAGTAACCAAGAAAAAAGAAGAGAGAAATGCCATCTCTCTGGGATTGTTCTGATTGCCCTGCAGTGAGAAAAGCACAATGCTGTAGGGAGGTGAGGAACGGGAAGAAGAACCACTCAAGCCACAGACAAATTGAGATGTGCCAAGAATGGGACCACCTCTTTCAGCTCCAAGTGCCCATATGCAAACCCAGCAGAGAGATGAAACTCAAAACAGGTGTGTGATACATACGGAGTGGTAGGCGATACACACAGGTTACTGCACACACCAGTCAGAACCTCTTTCCTTCCTCTTTACCCCTGACTGGCGAATGCACACCCCAGTTGCAGCCACCCAATTGCAGAAAGAGCGGGGGGAAAAAGAGAGTGATGCCACATGGGCTTCAGAGCACACATCACCACAAGAAAAATATGAACTCAGGTTGGTGTTTGATTTGTAAACAGCTACAGCAAAAACTTCAGAGAGGCCTGGCAAATTTGTTTATCTGGGAAGGGAGGATACTTCCCATCAGACTTTATGCTTCTCCTGCAACATCCCTCATTGCATCGAAAGACAGCTTGATAACGGGAATTTCTGTCATAAAGTCACAGCAATATTTGCCATTAAGTCCCAGTTCTATGGACGGGGTGGAGTGAACTATTATTTTGTAAGACACAGTTTGAAAAGAAAAAGACAACCAAACTTCATAATCCATCACTGAGTTACCAAAACAGGATTATGAATTTTTTTTTCCCAAACAAGAAGATTTACATGTTAGAGGCATTTTGGGAAACCATTCATATGTCAACAGCAAACAGCAATACACAGACTCGGGAGGACAGAAGCCTTTTAAGGGGATATTAGCAAGTAAAAAATGACATTTAAAACAAAACAAATGTCCTTACAAAACATTGCTGTTAACACCTTAGATTACAAGTACTGGCAGAACTGTAAAAATAGAAATCACTACTCAAGATCTTTAGCTTTGGTCTGCACTCAGATTCTGATTTCTATAAATTATTACCTATTATAAATGATTGATCACCATTAGTAATATTATTATCCATTCTTAACACTTAAAAGCTGTAATGAAGCACTGTCCAGACATACCACGTACATGTAACCATGCCTCAAATCTCAGTCCCAGGTAAGCACACTGACTAGTGAGTTTACTTTCTGGGTTTGATGGATTAGCACAATGTTGCCATATTTAAAAAATGCAGAAATGTATTTAAGACTTAATTCCTAAAATTGTTTGCATCCAAGTTTTGTAATTAGTTTAAAGAACTTAGGGTTAGGCCACCAAAATTAAAAGAAAATCACTACATCAAAACCTGCATTATTATTAGGAATATAAAGTTAAACTGAAGTCTGCCATGTTGGTAAATTTTGATCACCAATGAGAAAGGAAGGTGAAAAGATGAGGAAAGTGGTTAATTTATGGAAGTCACTATCAGCATCTGACTATTAACCATTTGCAAATGACAGCAATGGATGAAAGTGAAAGACTGTCAATTGCAAATGTTTCCTTGCAATTTTTGTATCTTATGTGTATGATGGTTTGAGAAACATATTTGAAAGAAATAAAGTCAAATTCGACTCCCACTTAAGCCATTAAGAATCTGAAGGGGCACCCTTAATTACCACATTTTTAATAATGAAATAAAGAACAAGATTAGGTCTATATTTCAGCTAGTGCAATGGGGAACACCATTAGCAAGATCTTGTGAGATTTAAGAACCCTTAGTTGCTGTCAAATTCAGTTCCTCATAGAACTGAACCTAAGCAGTGCATATAGTGAAATGTGTATTTGCCTTTCAAAGTATGTTCTCTTTCAATAATCTAAGGTGCTATTAGAAGCATAGGTAAGGACGTTTTATTCCAACTTTTCCTTTTAAGCCTCAAATTTGACCTGCCTTAATATTGTTATGATTGCTGAAGATGCCATCTGGTTGCTAAATCCCTTTGAAGATTATTTAATCAACTGCCTATTAAGTAATACTGGTAAGATACAGCAGCTATGGAACAGGTCTTGTCATCCTTATTCTGTGATGTAGCCCTACTGAGATGTCAGAAATTGATCTCGAGATAAAGATTTAGGTTTGCAGCACTGGATGCTTATTTTGTGCACAAAACTGTTCCCATGCTCTTCTTCAGTGCACTTTGCAGTGGCGTAAGACTTCTCAAACCTCTGCTTCATTCCACTGACATCCAGGATCCCCAGTACAGAAACAAGGAAATGGATCTTCACTGGTTCCTGGCGTGTTAAAGATGCAGAGGAGACCACAAACTCATTTATACCAGTTGCAAAACAGGGTAACAATTGATAGGAACCCAGAATATGTTTCAGAAAACAGTTCAATCAAGCAAGAAGTTGGAAGCTTCACTAGCCTATAAACTTACACCTGACGGCGTGTCTTTATGCATAAGAATTACATACAATGTTACTGGGGAATTACAGTTTTAAATACTTGGAATACTGATATTATCTTTGTATACCTAAGAGTAGATCCATAGGTGTATCCACACCCTAACACATGGAATATGTCCACTTCCAATGGGGGATGGCACCTTCTCATGAAGTCATGAAAAGTATGTAGAAATCCTCCAAAGACTCTGGGCCAGACAATTAGGTAACATGGATTGCCATAGCCCTACAGACTTCCTGATGAGGTCTAGACCTTTGTAAGGACTGCAGTCTTGAAGTGACTAAGCTGAAATTGTTAGACTCACTCTTATCCCTAAAGAAATTACCAAGGAGAGGGAGGCCTCTGTCATTGCACTTAGAAAATGTAATAACTTTGCAACACATGTACTATCAAGCATATTTTGTACTAGCTGAGTACCAGTATTATTTAAGTATCAGTATTTAGTTGACTGTATATTGAATAAGGGCATGCGAATGTACTTTATTTATATTGGTTTGAGTATTCTTTTCTCATCTTAATTAGTCAATTTCTTACTTTGCTTTTAAATTTGCTAGCCCTCAAATTTGTATAATTTATTTTCTCTGACTTTCTAATACAAGCTATTCCGAGGCAAACTGAATCAAGCTGGTTGTAACTGGCATAGTTTGGTGCTCTGCTGTGACCTGATTGAAGGTAGCTGTGAAATGGTTCCTGATATTTGGTCTGAAACCAAGGCATATACAGACCTCAGCTGGATGTGGTGGTGTTTAGTCATAGCAATGTTATTCTATGTGCTTATAAGACTAAAAAAGGGCTGGGGCACAGTGAGATCCCTACTGACAGTGCAGGGAACATGTATGAAAAATTGTCTGCTTGCATTTGTAAATAACATTTACCTCACCACCCATGAAAATTTACAAGCTGCCAAGGAAAAACAAAACATCCCAGCTAAGAGCCACAGCTCTGCAGCAACAGATGTTGAAAAGCATCAAGCATGTGTGAGTGAATTGGACCAACAGATCTTGAAGCAGCACCACTTACCCTTGGACTGCTGAGAGGACTAGTGGAGAGCCCAGACGATGCTCCGCTGATTGACCGAGACCTGAATGGACACAATAAGGAAAACAGCCCTCAGAAAACTTGGACAAGTAATAGTCCTGAACACCAGCCACCACAGGCACAGGCATGAAGTGAGAAGGAGAAGGGAGGCTGTCACTGGAAAAGCACACGACTTCTTTCACTAGTGTCACATTTTTCAGCTGTCCCACCCTCAAAACAAAGAAATGCTGTTGCTCAGGGAGGATCATTAAGGGAGTTGCTACCTTCTTTTTGGTCATCAAGCACATGGAAGCTACTACATCTGACCTGTGCAAGCTGAACTTCTGAATTCAAAAAGGACTGTCACAACATTCATGTTGGTGCTGAGAATTCTCTTCTGCTCAGTTCTGGTGGACACAGAACAAGACGTTCTCTGTCATGAGCAACATGGAAAAGCACCATGTGTACACGGCACAAAGGTTCTTCCAGATATCAAGAAAAAACCCAAGTCTCCATGACCCAGGCACACAACTGTTTCCTTTGTGATGACTTCCCAACTGAAATCAAAGCTCCCTTTCCAGCTTCTCGCTGATGGATTTCACATCTCTGCTCTCCAGTAAGACTTCCTGCTGTTGCATTAAAGAAGCCAGGTCTTCTCTATGGATAATGAGTTCTGCTGTTGTTGATGACTTTACTAGTATCAAGATAACAGCCGAGATGCCCTCAGAAGGAGGCCACTCAAGGGAGAATAAACCGTCCTTCTATTTGCTGACAAGATCACCTATACTGTAACACTCTTATGCTCTCCAGCAAAGGCCACCTATGAAAAATGTCAGCTGTAGACAAGAAAACATACAAATGTGCTATGCTAAACATGCTGAAAGGGCAGACAGGCCAAATGCACAAACATTTCAGCAGCAGTTTCCAAGAGGAGGGCTGCCCAGCAGGAAAAAAAACCAACCCTCTGTGTGACTGTAAATGAGTAAGCCCCAGAGGCAGCTGCTTTCTATTTTTTAAACAGAAAGAAAGTTGTCTTGAAGACTGAAACATCTTATAGGAGAGGACTTGGCTAAGAACCTAGTTGTTCAACAACCACCATGCAACATGTCAATATAGCAAACCTACCAATGTTTCACCTATCGTAAGAGCCATGAAAGCAATTACTTGCCTTCAGGTAACAAACATGAAAAGGTGAAATCCTGTAGATGCTTGGAAAACAGAGTGCATGTGTGTATGTGTATACATATGCATCTATGTGTGATAAAGGTCAGATAGATAATGTCAGCTAATATATAAGAGAATATAAAACAAATCTAGACCATAAACTGTCTCAGTTTACTCTCTTCTAATGTTATAGAAGAATAAAATAAACAAAAACCCCAGTTTCTAAAATGGTCTCGCAGACATATATTACTAAATAAATTTGACTAGTAGAATTATTAAAAAATGTGTGAACTGCGAAAGAGGAAATATTTCCAAGGAAAAAGTAAGCTATAACTGAACACAATGGCAGGTCCTGTTCTCTTTATTTGTATCCTCTGCAGAAACTACTCACTGATGGCTTGCTTTGTATCTCATTGCAGTTTGTCTGTCATACAAGTAGGTGAAACCTGGAAGCCCAGTCTCAGCATGCTTTTTTGCAGATTAAATCTAAATTTGCACCATGAAAATCTGGGGCACTCATTCTATGCAGGAAACTCCCCACTTACGTTTTCCCCTTGTACCCTGCTGCAGTCTGCCCATTGTAGTACAGCAGTCAAAAACTAGAAGCTCAGTCTTGGCATTCTTTTGCACTAGATTAAACCTAAATTTGAACCATCAAGATCTGGGGCACTCATAAAGGTTTATGCAAAATAATTTTAAGGCAACAACTATCTGCTCCGCTTTTGAAAGGCTATTTTATGCGCCTCTCCTATAACTGAAGTAGCTGAGTGCAACACAGATGTGTCATGCATATGGGAAGACCATTTAGTTAAAATCTTCCTTGTGTGAGTCATCAGAAAAAGCTTCCTCAAAACCATAAATTACAAGAGGAGCCTATAGATTATCTTGGACAAATGTGGAAGGCATTTAGGTGCCCCGAGATGCAATTAAACATCTACTTAGGAGTTGCACTCCCACTAGGAGCTGTTCCCATCAGCTCTTAATTGTGGTGGGAAAGTCCTCTCTGACACTCACCTGAGTTCCAGGATACTTGATTAAAAGTTCCAATCTGCTATTTCCTCTTTGCAATCAGGTGTTTCCAACTCTCCTGAATTCTCCCCTCCCAACCCCATTGCCTCCTATTTTTTTACAAAAACCATCACACGCACAGAGGGCAAAACACGGCAGGCCCCACCTCCCAACTCCCATTTCCTTATTGGAAGCAATATTTGAAAAAGAGTTGCTGTGTACTGTGTTTTCATCCAGCCTAGGAGCCTGAGGTAGGGGACAGAAGAGAGAGTTAGTGTGAAATCCTCCTGGAAATGCATTCAGTATCCACAAGACTGCTACTAAACAAGCTTTATTTCTGCTGCGGCTTTACATGCAAAATATGTAAGAAGTAAGGTAGGCCCTATAGCAAGTTTTAGTTTGTCCACATTGGAAATCATATATAGAGGCAGTGGAAAGAGTTTAAAGAATCCTGGGTTAATTTTAAGTGTTTGGGTGAAGAGAGAGCCGTATGTTTTCAAAACTTTTCCCCTTTACAAGAGCATGCTGGTATGGGATATGATACTCAGACTGAGGAGATCTTCCTTGCATCTTCTTCAATTTAATAAATCTCCCATAATTTACCTTTAAAAATGGTTCCCAAGCTGGCTATAAAAACTCAGTACAGTGGCAAGTTCTATACTCCAGTACAGAAATGCAAACAAGCAAAAATGACAGTTTTGCCCCTTCCATCAAGGTCATCTTAGCTGGGAAATGCTAGAATTCAGTTTAAAAAAAAAACCAAAACACATGCACTGCTCCTGTATCTCAGAGTCAGGTGGACAGAACTGGGACAGGGCCAAAAGAAAGCAATGAAAACATTGTATTATGCTGAAATGCTGTAATAACAGAACAGAGAGAATTTAAATTTTTATCCCTCTCACCCGAAAATGAAAGTATGAGGCCCTACAGGCAGCACATTAGCATGGCAGACCCTGGATGATCTTATGCATGGCAAGAGAAGAAAAATATGACATCATCTTATCTCTGTGGCTATGAACTAAGTTTATTTAGTGGGAAATATCTATTAGTAAGTAACTTCCTAAAAATATCTATAGGCATTAAATGTCATTGGAAGTATTAAATCTATAATTATTCCAATAACAATACTAAATGCAACAATCTAGGAAAGTACGAACATTGTGTGTGACTCATTTTGCTCTGTGTTTTGCATTGCTGTACGCTGGGGCACTAACTCGATGGAAGCCATCAAAACGTTGTTGAAAACACAAGCTGAAAAGCTAAGGTGGTTGCTCAGATAAAGAGCATTTCCTCAAACACAGCTGCCAGATTTAGAGACACAGGAAGAGATTCTTTAGCCCCTTTCAAAGTGACATAGTTGTTTTGCCAAGCCTGGAGGGAGGAATTAAAAAAAAAACATAAGGGAGCTAGACCCAAGGTTTAGGAGGGGGAAGATGTAGAGGGCACTCTACACGTAAGGTGGGCACCAAGACCATTGCAGGCTATTCCTCCCATCTCACAGACTGACAAGAATCTGGAGACATCTGAGCTATGAAAAGAGAGAGGCTGAAACAAAATGTGCATGTGTGGGCTGTAGTTTGTGGATGTGAATTTATACCTTATTCAATCTATTT
>VZTL01045835.1:0-22748 GCA_013400535.1 Scopus umbretta | reverse complement strand
GGGGGGGGGGAATATTTTCACAGTGGATTTCACATCATTGCATTGCTTTGATCTCAAGCTGATTTCCTCACGTGCGCTCGGCCACCCACTGGTCCCATTCAGCATAACTGAAAAGAAATATTTTTATGACCCCGCCAGCCCCACTCGCCCCTCGTGCTGCTGCAGGCCGGGGCCAAAGCCAGCTCCTCCAGTGCTGGGACCAGCCTTGGCTCTGCCCGCTGCAGTGCAGGCTGGCTCCCGAGCTGCTGGAGGCACAAACGTCACCGTATTTTGGAGGTCCAAGGTTCAAGTGCTCGGAGTGTGTGTGTGTGGGGGGGGGGCGAAGGGAGCAGCCTGCACCCTGGCAGGGAGGACGGGCTCTGGGAGCATCACTGCAGGGAGGGAGCTACCACAGCTTTCTTTGTTCCCGAGCTGGCTGGCTGGTGACTTTTAGCCAAGCCCTTTTCTGATTGGGAAGGGGAGGGAGAAAAACATTTTTGTCCAAGAGCCCCACTCTAGATCTCCTTTATTTAAAACACAAGCAGAATTCCTCTCCCTACCCCTTTCCAATGCAGAGTTCAGCCTCCAAAGAGGGATGCTGACAGAAGTCCATGCATTTTCTGGAAAGGACTAAGGAAGCTGTGCCCTTTCCATGGCTTTCCTTTGGAGTACTTGATGGACACATGATAGATATACCATCCCCACATCTAGCACAGAGGGGCATGAGGAGGTACAATTGCTGCCCTTGTTGCCTCTTCCCCAGCACCAGTGGCTGGAGATACTGCTAGCTGAGCTCTAAAAACCATTCCCAAACCTCTCTCTTACCTGGAAATGAGTTCAGTGCAAAGGTGCATGAGCATAGAAGTTTTGGAGGACAGGAGATGCAATGAGGAGCCCTGGGGTGTCCCCATACTTCCAGCCAAGACAGCCCCCACGCTCGCTCGTGTGGGCTGCTGCGACCGGTGAGCAAAGCCCACCCGAGGCTGTGCCGTCGGCAGCGGTGCTGGATGTGGCTGCGCTCCACCGGGTCCCCTCCTGCGTGGGGGAAGGCTGAGGACGTGTGATGCCTGCCACCACCCCCGGCAGTGGCACAGGGAGTCCTCGGGCAGTGGGCTCTTTGAAACGTCTTTGGGAGGGGATTTGAAAGGGGATGGAGGGCTGATGGTTTGCATTGCACTTGCATTCTGCATCCTTTACTGCTTACCTGAAGAAAGGATAGATGTATTTTTTTTCCTCCCTTAGCTTTTAGTTGAGAAAGATTTTCTTTTTGTTTGTTTTTTTGTTTGCTTTGGTTTTTTTTGTTCTGCTTTTCTCTAAAGCATTGGAGACTGACAGTAGCTAAAGACCAGGGCTGGGCAGCGTGTTTGCTCCTGATCTATTAAAAATGTCTCCTGCGCTTCCTCGGTGTCCTGCTCAGGGCCTTATAGGCAGATTAGGAAGCTGGGGGCACTTTTTTTTCCCCAAACTGGGCTGTCTGGGCAGCGTTTGCCTTCCTCACCAGGGTTTGCTGTGGTCTGGGCTATTTCTTGGTACTAGCCGAGAGAGTCGAGGCACTGCCAGCAATCTCCAGCTCTTCTCTTTTTGGTGGTCTTTTAGTATTTAACTACCTCCTTTATGATCTTCCCTAGATCAACTGTTTGCTGGAGGTTGTCAGAGCTGCTGGAGGCAGCGGATGCTTTGTGGGTCCTGAACCAAATGCCTGTTAGCTGGCTGCTTGCCCCTGGCTAGAAATGGGGCCTTGTAACAGGGTGCTCCCTGCAGTCCTTCGTACCCAGCATTTAAAATAGGGCTGTCTCCCTTGCAGATGTAGCTGCCTTTTAGGAGTCGGGAAGATGAGTGCAAGAGACCATAAATCCTCCTTCTCACTGCAAGATCAGAACCTGGAGGTTTAATATCCCGCATTAAAGTATATCTCCCCCCCCGCCCCCCCTTTTCTGCCAACACCCAGTTGTAAAGGCAGAGGATGATGAGGCAGTGGAGGCTGAAGTGTTTTAGGAAGGCTGACAGATAGTAGCGATAGCCACCGGTACCAAGCCTGGTTTAGATTTAGTGAAACAACTTGGCTAGGACCAAAAGACCCCATAAAACCCAAACAAAAGATTCCCATCAGCTTCAATGGGGTTTTGGCTTTGGCCTGACATGGAAAAAGCTCTAAATGACTCCAGCGGGGACTGGAGGTGGCCCAGCAGAGCCTTTCTCTTCCAAGTGCCCTCCTCTCCGCTTGCCTGGTGCATCCATGCCTCCCTGAGCTCTCCTGCGCTGGGGTTTGTGTCCAGAAGAGCTGCTCCCACCAGGGAAGATGCAACTTGCCCAGCCCGTGGAAGAGGAGGAAAGAGTATCTGTGTACGTGGAATGTTTCACACGTACTCAAAGTTAAATCTTAAAAGATAATTTTTTTAATGTTTTTTTTAAACACCCCTGTCCCATACACTCATGGTTAGACTCGAGGCCAGCTTGAGGCTGACTCCTGCCTCTGTAAGAAGTGCTCAGACTGGAGAATATGGACATTTCACAGATGGGGTTAAGCACTAACTAACTCCTGTGCCCATCCTTGCTGGTCCCTTCAGGAGACGCGTTTATCCGGAGCTGCTGGAAATCGAGCATTTCCCAGTATGTAACTCATTTCAGTGCTGTTCCAAAGACTGCTGGAATGCAAGAGACTTCCAGAGTATTTTAATAAACATAAAAATTTAAAACAAGTGCAGACGTGCAGGCTCCTGCCAACTCTCCTTCCTTTCCCATTCAGGCTGTATGTTGTATGACTTTTTTCTTAAAGTACCAGCGGAAGAAAGAGCGAGGCGGGCTATAACAGCGTGGGGAGAAAACCCATCACTGCCCTGCTCCTGATTTCTCCCCAACCTCTCTGAATAGCTCGTCCCATGCTGCTCTGCCCCGCTCTGAGCAACCGGCCAAGTTTTCCCACAGGAAGCGCCTTTGGGATTAGAAAGCCGAGATTTTTACATGGAGTGTGTTTGTTTCTCCGATCACCCAGGAATATAATGGCCGAGTCAATCACTTGTCAGAGAGGGCTCATTACAGCCGGCGGAGACAAGGAGCCGGGCGGCGGAGGGCAGGCTGTGCGCAGCGGGGTGCGTGGCACGGGCAGCTCGCTCTTTCTTCGCCCCCGCGTTGCTCCATTGATGAGGATGCCGATGGAGGATGGGCCACGGCGGCTGGCGGGGTGCCCCCGGCCAAGCCCCTGCGGCGCAGGGGGAGCCCCCAGGCGGCTGCGGGGATGGAGGATGCTGGGCCGTGCTCCCGTCGCCGCCGGTGCTGCGGTGGCCGGTGGCTGCCCCGAGGTTGCGTGCCACCTGGGGTGACCCACGGGCAGGGCTGGGGAGCTCGTCCCACTCCTCTCCTGCTGCACATCTGCTCCTCCCTGCTCCCTCCTTGCTTCCCAACCCGCCGTGAGGCTCAGCGCTCTGCCTCGCTGCTGAAACCCCTGCAAGATGAGGGCAAAGCTAATTAGTGCAGTTAGTCCTTTGCCCTCTCCCTGATGGAAAACGAAGGCAGCAGTTGGCCCACCGAAGCCAGGCGTAGCTCTGCCCGGGGCTGCCAGGGTGGGCGCAGCGGAGCCGTGCTGGCACCAGGCTGCGCCTGTCCAGCTGACCTGAGGTTAAGGGTGAGCAGGTCTCCTAACCCCTTTTTGCAAAGATAAATCTTTTGCCTGTGTCCCTCCCGGCTGTGGGATTATGGGTTTCTCTCCTTTCTGGTGTCCCACCAGCTCCAGGATGATCTGTGGGCTCTTTTGCCTGGAAGCGGGATGAGACAGCAGGAACATCCCCGAGCCAGAAGCTAATCCAGCTCCACGCAACCAGAAACTTATGCTCTGTAGCTGCAGAAATTAGCTTTTTTAGCCCCATTTCAAAGTTAATCCTGCCCAGAGCTGGTTCAGCACAGTCTCGCCTCCCTGGTATCTATAGGCATGGAAACTCAGCCATTTTGACATTTCTGGCTGCAAATCCTGCCCTTAGCAAACACACTTGATGCTGATACAAGGTCTCTTGGCTGCCTGCATTCGTACCCATCTGTCGCAGTGGCACCGTGCCCGTGAGCAAGATGCTCTGCTACATTTGCTGCAGCAGAGGTGCCAAGCAGACCAGATGTTTTCAGCAGGAAAGCGAAATGGGGAGGCAGGGTCCCTTTTTAAAACTCCTGGCTCTCTCGGCAGCGCCGTGGGGCAGAAGCATGCAGAGGCGCCTCGCCTGCCCCCGGCCAGCGCGTCCTAACCCACCGGCTGCGTTTGCTAAGCCAGCCCCACGCCTGCTGCCTGCGGAGGGACAGTCGCCTGCTGCTCGCAGCAAACTGCCTTTGTCTGCCTGCGGTGACGGTCCCCACCTTCTGCCAGCCTGCCCCCGGGGACAGCTGATGCTGGTGCCGGTGCTGGTGTTGGTACTTGGGCTGGTACAGGCACCAGCGCCGGGCTCTGGCAAAGCCGAGGCGAGGAGTGCGTGATGATGCTCGCAGCTGGGTTTTGCGTTTCGGCACCTCTCCACAGCCTGTGAGCCAGCACTTGCTCAGACCTCAGACAAGTCCCAGGAGAGACAGTAAATAAGATGTTATTTTCCTCTCCGGCTGAGCAGTAATTTTCTGCCAGCCCACGCGAGCAGGGAATTGCGGTGCCTAATTGCAAGCCCTTATCCCCTTGGCGGTGCCGCTCAGCCCCAGGAGGGCAAGGCAGCGCAGGCAGCAGGGCAGGAGCAGGCAGGGCAGAGCCCTGGATAAGGCCAGGAGCGCGTGAGCCAGAGACGGATACAAACCACCAAGCGGGGAAAGGAGGACGCTCTGCATCTGAAGGCTCCTCTAGCAGATGGGCTGCACCGAGCTGTGCATTTTGGGGCAAAACACCTCCTGTCGCTGGCTGTGTGGGTGCAGACAGGCAGGGCAGGGTGAGCCCCGGCACCCCCAGGAGCAGGGGGGCACAGGGCAGGCTCGTGCCCCGTCGCCTCCAGCGTGGGCAGCGGCCCCGCCAAAGCTGGGCGAGAAACGAGTGGGAATGCCTGGTTATTCTGAGGAACCCGAAGTTTTTCAGACAAGGAGGGTGGGGGGGAAGCATCAGTGGCAGTTGTGAGCGTTTCAGGAAACCACTCGTCGGTATCTGTTCTTGCAAGCGAAAAATCAACCCTATAGGATTACAGCCTGCTTAAATCCAGGAATAAAGGATGTTTGAAGTTCCTTTCTATTAACAAAACCCCTGGAGTTTTTTTTTTTTCTCGATATCATTGTCAAGGAAATCCTGAGGTTGGAGATATCCACACTGTACTTATCCTGGCTCCCCTATCAGATAGGGGAGCTGAAAGAAATGTGCATGCTGGAGTTTTTTCCTAGCGCCAAGACTGTTTAACAAGGCAAATCCCTGGTAAGTGGAAGAGTGGCCATCTATAGCGATGCCACTCTGCCTAAGAAGAAATGTCATTCTTCAGGGTTGCTCACTGACAAAATAGAAAAATTGCATTTAAAACGTGAAGCAAGCAAAAAGTTTGAGTATTTCTTGCAAAAAATCTGGTGGTTTTATATTTATTGTTCTGATTGACTTAAAACCTAAACTGCTAATTAAGCAGCTCAGTGCTTCTGTAGTGTCGTAGTGCGCATCTTGTCATGAAGTCGAACTCTGGAAAATAGTTTGAAGGCTCCTGAGACTAAAACCTGTATTTTTATTGCTGTTGGCTGATGATGTTTGTGGAAGTTGGAGCAGTGACCTGATAATTTGCCAATCACCATGAAACATGCGCTGTTAAACTTCTCTTCTGGGTGTCCCATGTGAAATCTCGGCTGCTTTAGATGCTTTGTGAAATACAACTGAGCTTTTTAGATTTATGGGGAGTTGTGGTAGACCTGGGAAGCTGATGCTGCTGGCTTTCAAACAGATGAAACTGTCTTTGCTCAGTGCAGAAAATTGAACTTCTTGCTTTTTGTATTAGCTAATGCCTTGACTTACGAGGACTAAGCCAATTTGCTGAGCCAACTCCAGAGCTTGCAGCATTTGTTTGTTTTTAAGTAGAGCTGGCCAGAAAACAAAGATCCTGTAATACTACGGTAGTGAGGCCTTGGGTTTCCTTACCTTTAATTACGAAACCTTGGGAAACTTTCTTTTTTAATTAAAAACTGTTGAGAGACAGAAATTCATCCACTCTGGACAACAAATGCCTACGGAAGATCCACCGCCTGCTGCTGCTGCTGCTGGAGATCCTCATCAGAAAGCCTGTTTATCGGAGCTGATGCGGTCGCCCCAAAATAAGCTGGTTTCAATAGATAAAGTTGTCATCAATGCTCATGACATTTTTTTTTTCCCCCTTTCAGCCTGTAGGAGGGATCAGAGAGGTTTCTGACCTCCCTGAAGCAGAGAAGGACAAGCCCCCATGAAGCCCCTTCCCAGTGCAGGGAGGCTGGAGTGAGGCTAAGGGCGAGAGAGACTCCTCTTGGCAAAATTACTAATAAGCAGGTAGGGCTATTTAAGCCTCGAGTTGTATTTAATGAGATTAAAGTTCCCCGGTCGCTCTCTCTTGCTCTCTTCCCATATTAATTAACTTCCACTTGAACTCCCTTCCCAAGCCGCTGACCCTGCCGGAGGCACTGGGGATGCCCACGGGAGCTCTCCTGGGGTGGAGAGGGAGCTGTGCCCCTGCAGCACCCATGGGAGATGGTGTGGGACTGTGGGGTGTCTGCAGGCAGGTCACCCAGTGCGGTGTGGCCCCTTTCTTCCAGCGGGACCCCACGGTGCTGCAGGGACACAGAGCACCCAGCACGGCAGGGGAGCAGGGCTTCGGGCATGGTCACAGCCCCGGGGTGAGGCATGGAGGCACTTCAGCACTGAAGGACCTGCCCTCGTGCCTGTGGCTAGTTTTGTCAGAAGCCAGTATTTTGGAGCAGAGGGAATAATTTGGTTTTATTTCTTCTCCCTACCACTTGGTCTCCAGTTTCTCCCCTCCTCACTCCTCCATGAAGGTGCTGTGATGGAGCTGCCAGCCTGTTTCTGGGACCTTTCCCATGTCTTCCAGCATAGCTAGGGGAAGATCTCTGTCAGCAGAGACGCTGCTCACGTTTCCACCCCGCGTGGCGCAGATGCCCGGCGAGGAGGGCACGGGGAGCCCAGCGGCGCGGGGCGATTCACCCTGCGGGGCTACGCCAGGGCTGGGGGAGCAGCCATCACCCTGCCTGATGCCAGCGCGGGCAGCGCCGGCTGAGCATCCTCTTGTTGGAGGGGATTTGCTTCATGTGACAAACGAAAGAGAGGGGGCAATGAAGGAGAACTCGGTTAAACACCCATCCCTCCTGCAGAGGAGCGGACAGGGTGCTCCTGGGCTCTTCCAACCTCTCTTCTTCCAAGGGCTGCTCTCGGATGAGACTTTCCGTCCTGTTCTTCCCCGCGTCCCTCCCAGATGCCCTAGGCAGGGGAGCGCTTGCCGTAGCCCCCCACCAAGCCACCTGCCCTCACCCCACAGACCCATCGCTGCAGCATGCGGGCAGCACTGGGCTGGGGGTCCCTCTGCCCATCAGACGCTCAGGGTCTTCCCTGGCAAGTTGGTCCCAAAGCCCTTTAGGAAAGCACCCAGCGCCGTGAGGCCATGGCTCAGGATTGAGCCCCCGGCACGTTACGTCGTTGGGAGCGGTTGGAAAAACCCTAACGCAACCGCTGCAGCTGCCTGCCAGGTACCCTGCCCCGTGCCCTGGCTGCCCGCCCGGCAGCGCAGGCTCCGCAGCACCGGGACCGCGGGGTCTCTGCCGGCAGATGGGTTGCGCCGGCACGGCAAGGGCCTGCCATCGCTCGCTCCAGACCTGAAGGCACCTGGGTGTCACAGAACTCCTCCATGAGGAATCGCTCTCCTTGGGCATCCGCACGCCCAGAGATGCTCTCCCTGCGGCCGGGCTGCCCCCGGCACCGATGGAGGAGAAGCCAACATTGAAGGGTATTTTTAACATCACCTTGGTAAAAAGTAAAGGCTGAAAATCTCTTGGCAGACAGAGAGCTATTCTTCTCTTTCTGATGAAGAAACTATTTCCTTGTACATCTGGTTCATATTTTTCTTTAGGTTTCTGCCAGAAACAATTCTGAAAACAAAACGCAGAGCCGAGCAGAGCAAATGTATGCATTCCTGAAGGATTCCTTCACCTCTCCTCTCCGACCCAAACCTACCAGTCCTCCTTACAAACCTTCTTTTTTTTTTCTTTTTCATTTTTCATTTCTTTTTAATTAGTTTTCTTTTCAAAATGTGAAAACATATGGCCTGATTAGCTGTGGAACACTGCTGCCTGCATCGTATAAAATCATCTACATTTAGAAAATAATTACAGTGACTGGGACAAGAAAAAAATTCCATCGCAGAAAATGTTGGGGTTTTTTTTTTTCCTAATTGTTTAAGTCTATTATCTCTCCAGTCAGATTTGTCTGGAAAGCCTTATTAATGACTGCGTGACACAAGCCTTGCGCTGCGGCCTTGTGGCTCAGAGATGTTGCATTTTATTTCAAAATCCAGGTTTCGGACGGGAAAAGGGGAAGCAGCAGCAAGCGGTGTTTGAGGCTGCGTTCGGCTGCACGCATCCTGCTTCGGTCCACTGCCGCTGAACATACGTGGGCAGATGGCCAGGGTGGCTTTACTTTGGTAAAGCTCAGTGGGTAGGTGTGAAAAAGAAGAAGAAAGGAAAAAATAAAGAAAAAAAAGACAAGGGAGAGCAATATCCCAGTCCTAGTCTACCTAAGCCCCAGAAATTGGGAGGGAGGGGATGGGTTAGGTGATGGGTGGGTGCTCCCGACGGCTGCCTGCACCACGCGCGAGAGGGATGGCCCCCACGGTGCTGTCATAGCCCCAGACTCCTGCTCCTGTATCTGCTGCTGAGGAAGCGCGGCAGCTGAAAGCCATTGGCTTTACTTAATTGGGAGCAGAGAGGATACGTTAAGAAAGAAGTGCGTAGCCCCGAATTATTTCTGTTCCTAGTGGGAGCAGTGCAGTTGCTGCTTGATGGTCAGCCTCTACTCCCTCACCAAGGTATCCAAGTGATGCCTGAGCTGGAAGACCGTGCATTTTGCAAGCGATGTTACGGAAATGTTTGCAAACATTTTATCGAGAAGGTTTGTGTTGCTGCTGTTTTATCCTTTACGCAGAGAGAAAAATCAGGGTTGGGAGTAGGACCCCCTTTACCTCCTCCACAAATACCTCTGGGCTTTTTATTTCTAGCTTAGTGAGGCTGCAGCTTCAGGTGAGGATAGAAGAGGGCGAGTGGTGGTGGCTGAGAGATGACCTGCAAACCACTCAATACATCTTGACTTGCTTTTTAACCCAATATAGATGTTCATTCCAATGCCTGTGCAAGCGCAGGGAGTCCTTTTTGCAGCACAAATGGGGTGGCTCTGGCTCTGAAGAGGAGGACACCTCTGCTCGGATGCTGCATAAGCTGCCGTGCAGGGCTGTGAGAGGAGGGACATGGCTCCTGGCAGGGTTATGAAGCAGAGCCTGCTGCCTTCCCTGCGGAGAGTTGCTTGCTTTCACTCCAGTAATTGCTGCTTGCTTGGAAATGCTCCGGCTAAAAGACCAAAATGACTGATTACAAAAATTGGAAAGGATTAAAATCTCTAAAACAATGCAAAGGGAAGAAAATAGATGAGCTAGCGAGGGAATGGGCTTATCACTTCTTGAGCAAACAAACAAGTGAAAGCTAATTTTCTGAGCCAGCAAATGAATGATTAATGAACCAACCCACGATTAACCCTTTGTCACAAGCTCACCTGCTCTGGGTAACTGCTTTGCACAGCTATTGCTCTCTTTCACATCCGAATAAAGACACAGTTTGATGGTCATAAATCTGCTTCTCGGGTTGTATTTCAAAGGGCTTTGACGTAGCAGGTATATCTGGGGAAGGAAGAAAACATGGTTTAAAGGTGTTCCAGATGTACTGCGTTTGGGATGCAGTGTTGTTTCAAAAGCCACCCGTTTGTGTATCTCTCCCAGCATGGCAATAAACTAACCTCCTTGACGTAGGCACAACATATTTTAAAATATGAACTTGTCTTTTTACTGCATTTTGTTAAATGATTAATTTGCCTTATATTAACTTAAAATGAGCTCATTAAAAGATTTCTTTTTTTCTTTGAAAGCGCTGCTCATTATACTATCATTTTAAGTAATTAAATCAGAATAAATGGCTCTGTGAAGCTATTTTAATGTAACATCTAATTATATCTGACCTAGACGCTGAACTATAATCATTAACTACATGAACTGTGTAATGTTCTGCAGACTCTTTAATAATTTATACAGGCTGAATTCAGCTGCGTGGAGTTGTAAGCTGAAGCCCTTAGATGCCGTGCACCTGTAGTGGGTGTGGGACAGCCGATGGGAGTTTGCTTGTCAGGCTGTTTCCAGCCTTGCCTTGGTTCCGGAGAGTTTTCCCTGCAGCGCTGCGCTGGCCGTAGGCTCAGTTTGACCTGGCGGGGGTTGCTTCTCTTTTACTGTGTGTTGTGGATTGAGCATGTGAGTCTCAGCACGTGTGTGGCTTGAGGTTTTCTTCTGTAGGGCGCTCTAGTCAAGGTAACATATTTATACCACGTTTATTTAAACTGTGTTAGACGTGTAACTTCGATGTTTTCACATGAGTGGCCGGACTCAGTTACAAGAAGCTTTGGCTTTTGCTGTGTTAATTGTACGCTTGCTGTTTGCCTTCTATGGAGGGTCGGTCTGTGCTTCCATTTTAAACAAGTTTTTCTGATCTGTTTGCATCTAGCTTCCAGACTCGTGCTCCCTGAAAGACTCGCTCAAGTTAAATTTACTTCTGAAAAGAAGTTTGTCTGGGGAAGGAAAGATTGGCTGGCAGGAGTTTTAACTTTTCCCGAACTCAAACAAAAAAGAGAGGGGCTGGTTGCTGCCACTGCAATAGATGGTCCATCCATTTTCTGTGCAACGCTGATGGGCTTGATGCCTTGTGGCAAGGGAACCGAAGTACCATGTTGTAGCATATCCAAAAATTGCTGGTGCCACCTATTGGTGGAAAGCTGCAGATTATAACGTGATTAATGTGTATTATTATGCCCTCTGCATATCATTTGCCAGCTGACAGGTGGGTCGAACCAGTTTTACAGTTAGTTTCAATATCAGTTACCGTTGGCAGACATGGTTTGCATTCCTCGTGTATCTCGGGCGTGATTTGCAAACAGGCGGGTTCGCTGCAGGCAGGCAGCCGCCGGGGGACACATGTAGCCCTGGGGGAGTGCGTGCAGAGAGGGCAGGTAGGCACGCCTGCAGGGGAGGGCAGACCTAAAAGCCAGCCTTGTGTAAATGATGCTGCTGGATGTGTCAATAAACCCACTTGGCTTAGGATAAATGTTGGGTATTCCGACAGCGTTGACCACAGCTGCGAGTTAGGATGAGGAGGGAGAGGTGGTGTGGCACGGAACTTACGGGTGGTGATGCAGTGCTGCGCTGGGGGCCTCCTTCTTCCAGCTGGAGCCCCCATGCTGGGCATGGAGGTGGATAATTTCACCAGGCAAAGGAGACATGGGTACGGTCGCAAAGGCTTTGCTGCAGAGTATCTGCTATGTGGATTTTTCCAGCCTCGGGGGATTTTCCAGCCTGGTGAGGGAGGTGAGAGGGAGCTGAATCCCAGCTGAGTGCCCTGCTTCCTGCTGCCTTGTTGCAGGAGACCTTTAGCCAAGCTCTGATAGGCAACAAAAAGCCCCGCTGGCCTCCTGCCTGGTATGCTTAAGGAGTTTTATAGCTGTCATATAGAACAGCCCTATATTAGCATCAGGTTTAATACTCCCAGGAAACATCCAGCCACAGTACTGACATCATGGACTAAAGGCTCCAAAGGTTCACTTGCTTAAGTGGCTATTTGTAACAGAGTCTTTTAATAAAATCTCATTAAGGGAGAGCTCCTGCCCAAGCCCGCTTCCTGAGATTGCTGGAACGGAGCACCAAAGGCCAGCTTCCCAAGCCGCTTCAAGAGGTGGCGGGGAGCAAACGGGCCTCTGTGAGGACCTGGTTAGGACTGGAGAGAAATGCCTGGCATTTGTCCATGCTGCTTGTGTCCAGACGCAGAGGAGTAAAAGGGCTTTGTAGAAAGCAGAGCAGAGGATGAGCAGTGTAGAGGGAGAGGGCGAGAGATGCTCCCGGCTATTGCACGGAGACCACCCTGACCAGGAAGGATGGGTGGGAGAGAAGAAGGGCTCAGTCTCCGGTTTTCCCTCCCCACCACGAGCTCCTAAACGCTGATTGCTTCAGCCCCTAAGCAAGGGGCAGAGGATGCAGGTTGCTCCTGAGTTAAGATGCTGGGAGGTTGGTGCTCCCAGGGCTTTCTTTACATTTTCTGTCACAGTTTGGCTGAACCTTTTTTCTACCCTGTGCTTGAAGAATAATCTGAATTCCAGGGAAGAGTTTTCTAAATGCTTGTCTCCTCTGTAATTTTTCTGTCATGCCATAGAGAGGAGCTGCTTGAAAGACTTCCGCAAAGAAATTACTCTCTACTTCAATCCTAGGGGTTTTTGTTGGTTTTTTTTTTTTTAAATACCTAAAAAATTACTCTTTGATGTGAAAATTATATGCACTTAGAGATATGGTAATATGAAAATGATTGGAGAAACGTTGAACGTGGAGAACAGCTCATTTCCAGGCACTCTCCTACACCACCTGCATCTCCGACAACCTCAGTCCCGTCATTCCATACACAGCGCTGTGTCTAAAGCCATGTTATTTACGTTGTAAAAGCTACTCCTCTTTTGAATAGGTTCAAAAGCAGATCCTTTGTGCTTGTATTGGGGGATTTTTTTTTCCTTCTTTTCAGAGTGAAGGATTTTATGCCCGTTCTGTGGTTTTGTCAGAAAGATGGTGGTGAGGTTCCTGCTCAGGAGACGCTTAAGGACCAGCAGTGTCTTTTCTTGGACTGGACTTGGGCTGTGCACTTATCCCAAAGCCGTCACTGATCATGGCAGACCTAAAGCTTCTCAGCAGATCCTCCTGATCCTTAGTGCTATAAGTGGCCCCAGCCCTGCTGCTTTAGTTTTTGCACAGATTAAAAACTTGCTGCTGACCGAAGGAAAACTGCCTGTGCCGGCCACAGATTTTGAGGGGATACAGCATGTTCATGTGTGTGTTTGCCTTCAGAGATGTTTTGCCTGTAGTTCTTTACATATGCAAAATGAGATAAGCCAGGGAAAAAAGGATGGTTGTAGAGTAGCAGCCAGGATTGTATCTTCGTGTTTTCTTTCCTTGCTGGCTTCAAAAGCAGAATTTGGAGTCAACAAAGGCAGAGCTGGTATCATCACAGCTAAGGATGGTTTTGTTTATAGCGGATGCCCTGCTGTGTGCCCGGTGTGCTGGCGGAGATACGAAGAGCTCTTACAGAAAGCCTGAAAAGCAGGAGATGTTTTGTCTGTGAAGCAGGATGATGGTTACAAAGTGCTAAGGTTTAACGTGCCTCTGCTGCAATACCCTGCTCCTTTAGTGTCCCGATTGCTCGTGGTTATTTCCTTGTNCACCAAAATTTGGAAATCCCACATCGTATCAGTTGCCTTTACTTTTGTATTATTTGGTTCCAGATTTTTTTTCTAATTGAGAGGGGCATTAGAAATATCCATAAAATTTAAAATATACATTACAAGAGGTAATATGTACATACGGCACCTAAGAAAGTCTGAACATAAGACAGAGGCATGCACATGCACCCGACACACCTAGGAAAGACACTACTGAGTGCTGTAGGATTGGTGACTGATTCTCAGAGTTACGTTACATGTTCATCTGAGTCCAGCAAAGCTGAAACCCGGTATTTTGGGGTGGAGACACTCTTCATGGCTGGTTTCCATTGGAAACTTGCTCCATGCTCATTTTGTTTCTGGCAGAAACACAGCTGGCTCTCTGTTTGTTCGGGTCCTGGTCTTGTGGCACGGTTCAGATCCCTAGCCTGCAGCTTGGGTTTTGGTTTGCATCAGTGTTAAACAGATCATTTAATCTAAAACTTGCATGTAAATTTGAGGGCTTGGGTATAGGCAAAATTTTCTGCTTTTGGACCTGAATTCAAATTGCTTGGAGGCACACGGGCAACATCTTAACCTTGCCAAGGGGCAGAGGCAGACAGGTGGGTGAAATTCCCCTGGTAGCAAGGTCAGCTTTGAATGGGCTGGACTTATTTAGGGGGGTAAATAACACCCTAGTGTAAGGCACTGGAGAAACAAGCCCTGTCTGTGAAGCCTTATATTAAATAAATCAGTTGTAACAAGCTCTGACTTGCCCATAAATGTGCCAAACTATGAAGCATGCTTGCACAGGGTTGCATGAGTGCTTTTGAAAGTTTAGTGTTAGCTGTTGCGTGCAAGCAGTTTTGATCCTAGGATGCTTGGGTTTCATCTGGGAATGGAGATATTCTGGCTCTAGGGAAGCTGTTAGAGAAAAAATTTTAAATGCCTAAGATGTGTGTTTTGTGACTGTACTTAAAACTGTAGGTACTTTGAGCCTGGTACCTGTGCAGCAATGAATCAAAATAAATAAATGCAAATGTCCTGAAGAACAAAAGGAACATTAAAGAGATAATACCCTCATCACTAGGAAACAGCAAGTTTCAGAGTCCATAAATAAAACCTCCTAATCTAATAAATGTTCTGGAGATAACCGGAAAAAAATACCGAAATGGTCACTTGGTTGTAAGGGAGCATATTTCACTTTTGCCTAGCAAAAGCCTTGAAGCCTCTGCAGTTGAGTTGATTCATAGCCCTTTGTAATGTCCCAGTTATCCCCAATCGCAGCAGGTTTCATGCAGCAAGTACTACAGTATGTCAATGTCTAGTTAATATTTTAAGGAGAATAGAGAACAACCAGATCGTAGTTTGATGATGTTTTTTCTCTTTTTTTTTTTTTTTTTTTTTTTTTTTTTTTTTTTTTTTTTTTTTTTTTTTCTTCTTGTTCTTCTTTTCTTGTTTTTTAAGAAACATGCTATTGATAAGAGTAGAAGCCTGGACAGAAATGACTGCTTGATGTGCAAATCACCTGAGAAGATGCAACTTTCTTTGAACTCACTAGGAAAAGAAGAACCGAGGAGGTGAGTCACGGCCGGCAGCGCGGGCAGTGAATGGATGGTCTGAACGCGTGCCAGGACGGAGCAAACAATATGAGCTCCCGTGGGGCTTCAAGTAAAACGCTGGGCCAAACTGGTGTAAACTGCCCGCCTTCTTGCTGCTCAGTAATGTTCTGATCTTGCAGAGAAGTTGGAAAGGTTTGGTTGAGCCTCCCTTTTATGTCGGGAGTTTCTTCTCGTCTTTCTACTCGTAACCAACGCAGCTTGAGTTACTGTATTTCACAAAACCCCGAGAATCCTTGCAATGTGCCGGGACAGATGATAACAGCCCGTTCCCACCCAGACTGTGCCGAGAGGGTCAGGTGCACCCTGCTCCCTTCGCAGTTTCCCCCTTGCTCAGCATCCTCTCTGCTCGCAGGTGGCCACCTCCGATGCCAGTGTCAGCCTGGACGAGGTGCGCAGCTCTCTCAGTGAGAAACACGGATGCTGCTCATGTGCTTTTTAATCCGAAATCTGCTAGGAGCCTTGTGGGCTGGATGCTGGTGGGGAGGAAGGATGTGTAGGGTGTTTTGTTTTGTTTGGGTTGGGTTCTTTTTATGCTGAGCTGAAGGAAAGAAGGCTAAATTCGGTGTATGGTCTGCGCTGTCATCCATGAGGGTATTCTCTCAGGAATCTGTATCTATTCTGGCCTTAGTGTTTATCAATGGAAGGATGGTTCCCAGTGTCTCTTTAGGAGGATGCGTTTCAGTTGTATGAAGAGCAGCATGCAGTGCCCATCCAGTGCCTTCACCTGTTACTGAGTTTGCCACCGGTGTGCTATAATGGCCGTACCTCCCGCTGCTGCCTCTGTTCTCCTTTTTGGACACAACTCGCCTAAGAACATGCTTGACTGAGTGATTAGAGGTGGGAAAAATCAGCAGGAAGGGGTGTATGGTGCGTAGCAGGAACAAAGGCGTGTTGTGTACCTACAGGTGTTTTCCTGCCCCTTGCCGCGGGAAGGAGCCCTTTGGGGATGGAGGGAGGTGGGATTGCTTGGCAGAGCCATCCAGCTTGACGGGGACCTATGGTGGTCTGGGCTCTGCTGCGTCGGTGTGCGTACCACCGGGTTTCAAAGCTGTCTGTGTTTAACGTTCATGCTGTGCTCTCAAGTTAGCTGTGTCTGACCTGAAGATACTCCTTAGAAGTCTATATTAAGCAACATTAAAAGCTGAAACAGGCTGCTCAGGCGTGTACTTTGATAGATTTTCTGACCGTGCGTAGCATAACGTACGGCAGGAAAAAAAAAAAAGTCCCAGCCTTGGCTGATTTTTCTGTTGTTTTTTTTTCCCCCCTTCACTCCCAGCATGTTTTGTGCCATGAGTGAAGGGGTCGGTGTGGCTGAGATGAGCTCCTGCAGACGCTGACATGCAGCTGCTCTATGTGAATGCAAAAACTTCCATTAACCCCTCCTGATTGCCTAAAATCAACAGAATATACATGGCTCATGTCATCCCTTATGCCTGGCAGATCTAAATGGTGAGCCTGGAGAAAGGGTATGGTTGGATAATAAATTACAGGCTAGAGAGGTAAAGTTACAGATCCTTTTATTCCTTGTAGCTAGGTAAAGTTGATTATCGTCTTTGTAGTTACTTTGAACTTATTTTGGTAGAAATGACACAAACTCTTTCTAGGGATTCTGCCTTTCTCTAAGGAATGGTCAAGAGCATGACGACACGTACCTGTGTAAATGCAATTCAACAGTATTTTAGACTATTATTGGTGACTTAGGTGGGGTTTTTTTAAATATACGGTGGAGGAAAGTATTTTTTCATTAAAGAACTCAAGCGCACAAACAAAATTATGTCATTTCAGAGCAGCAATGCTTTTTCAGGGCTGTTTGTTACAGTCAAATCTTGCTCAAGCATTTGGTGGGGGGAGTTTGGGATCTGGGCACCTGGAAAAGGCATTGGTGTGGAGACCAGCTGAGATAAGTGAGAAATTGTGAGGTGTTGGTTTTGGCAGGGCTATCCTGTGCTCTGCAGGGCTTTTCAGAGCCTGCATTTCCATTTTATTTGGGGGGACCTGTCACTGGGTGAATACCTCAAACCCAGAGACGCCATTTCATGTGCAGCTTGTTGTCAGGGCTACAGAGAGTTGCAGATGAGCACGCGTGACAAATTCTCAGTAAACAACCGGGGATTTTAGGTGGAGGATTTTAGGAGCACCGCATCCCGTTATTGCGCACTTGTCGCCTTCTGCCGGTGCAGTTGTGCAGGTANCCTTTCTCCAGCTGGTTCATGGAAGGAGGGTTTTGGAAGGTGAAAAGTGGGTAAGACACTACATCATCACTTAACTGGGAAAGATTCAACCAGTACTGGAGAAGTTAACTGCAGTTGTGCTGCTCCTACCAGTACAGTGGGAAGCAAGATTGTGTCATCTTCAAATATTAATGTGTGATCTCCAGATGATGTTTCAGAAACATACACTGATGCTCTTCATATTTCCTTAAAACCCATGTGAGCTTTGCTACTACCTTCTATAAGAAAAATACAATATTCCAAGATTGACAGTTTTTAAGAACTCAGTAATAGTACTACAAAATGAGTTGTTTGGTTTTTTGGTTGTTGTGATTTTGGTTTTGTTTTGGTTTTGGGGTTTTTTAAAAAAAGCTGTAACTATTGCAAGACTCAAACTTGGTTTTGAAGAGGCTTCTTTGGTGATGCTTATCTTTCTGCATTTGAAAAACTTAACACTGATTCTGATCTTGCTTTCTTTAGTGCCTGTTACCATTTCTGCAGTCTCTCTCCAAAGACTCTTGGGTTAAGAGTCTTCCTCGGTATAATTTTAGTTCTTTAAATTTCTAACATCTCTACTAACCTTTTATCTGGTAAATGGTCTAGGTCCAGAAGCGAAATTGGGAAGAGGAGAGCCTACATACAGGAAGATAGACCTTTGCAAGAGGAAAGTTTTATCTCCCAGGGTGGAACCACATTATCTAGCTTCAGTCTTCAGTCCATGTTTGGGACCTAGGTGAATATAGCAGCATTAGTAATTAGCGTGTGCTAGACAAGGAGGATCACTGACACTAAGCTTTTACATTAAGATTGCAGGAAGCATGCCTGGACTCTCAGCATGAATGTGATCAGATCCATATGAGGACAGGGATATCAAATTTCCCATCTCCCCACAAAAATGTTGTGATTAATCACGCTGAGAGTTGCAATTAGACCAAATAAAAGCAGCATGTTAAAGAAGCAAAGAAGGAGGTGATGTGAATGTTATTAATGAGCGGGAGTTTTTGGCTTTGTAGTGTTTTTTCAGCAGAGCTTGCTTGAAATGTGTCAAACAAATAGAACCAAGATAAATGTAAAATCAGCTGGCTGCACATTACCCACGAGGATTTGAAATGAGTGTTGGGGAGAGGAAGAAAGATCATAATTACCCAAAGGAAAAGGACTAAATCTATGGAGTGAAATAGTTATTAATATTAATTGTGGCCATCATTGCACAGATGCAGAAGGCAATGTCGTGTGAGGTTTTTTCATGCACACCATACTGAAGGATGGTTGATGGGATGGGTGTTTGTGTTCTCCTTAAAGGAGATGGCTTCATCAGACTCCTTCCAAATGCACATGCCTGGTAGAGGGGAGGTGTACAGGAGTGTGAGAGATGACAAGGGTGGGGAACCATCAGCCATTAGTACAGCACCGTATTTGCAAAAAACATCCCAAACGTAGCTTGTCCTGTATTCACCTGCTCTTCTGAAGCTCTTCCGTCAGCAGAATGATACATTGCTGATTATGATCTACTGTAGCTTAATTAAGCTATCGTACACCACCTTTTCTGAGGCTTACTTGAACTTTGACAGCAACACTTAATCTGACTTTCTCTGCCTCTTCTTCTGTTGGTTATAATCCTTGTATTGGGTGGGTTTTATGTTGGTTCTTTCCAGCATGTTTTATGGCTCTACGGCTTTCCTTATCTGTTTTTTTGTGCTGTATGCTTGCAGAGATTTATGGGCTGAAGTATTAGATGCAGAGCAGGAAAGAGGGAAACAGAGCTAAAGCCATTAAAATCCTGGAATCTGAGCACTGAAGGAATTAAGTCTCTTAGAGAAATGAGAGGAAAACCTGAACTACAGCCTGTATGTGGAAATCCCTGTGCTGAAAGCTGAAGGGACTGTTTCTGTGGGCCCAGACCCATCACCTTGTGTTGGGTTTCACAAGGCTGAAGTTCTGTCTTGGACAAAACGTTTAGGCTTAACCTGTCTCGCCCACTGGTATGGAGTACTGCTGGCTGACAAGAGTGATAGCTTCTGACTGGGCACTTGCAGAGGAGCAAACCCACTCTGGTGTTTGAGGACAAGCTGTGCTGCTTACCTGCCGCGACTGCCTCGGTCGTTGTTCAGGCCTGGCTCTTGGGGAAACTCCTTGCCTGCTTTTACATTCCCTTTGCCTCAGCCATGTGAGTGGCTTCCTCCTGCCTCCTCGGCCTCAAGGTCAGGTCAGCTCATCTTGGTCTAATGGGGTTTTTGTCATATTTATTAGGTGTTTGTGTATATCTTACCACTCAGCCTTTGAAGCTATTCTCTCCTGTACCTGAGTCTACCTCATTCAGCTGCATGGTTATTGGTTGTATTTGAGTCTTATGTGGATCTGAATGGTGTAGTTATTCATTTAGGCTTTTTTACAGGGCTTTAAAAATAAACTCGGATATTGCAGAACATTGAGGTAAGCAAGGGCTGAGTATACCAGCTCATGACCCCTTCCCAGCCAGGCTGAGTTGGCAAAGGTCTTTTAACTACAGAGAACAAGTCATCTGCACTGGTCTCCTGCCATAAAAACAAAGAGCTCTTGCCTCCATGCTATAAAGCCCAGGTTTCACAGTTTCTAGCTGAAGCAGACCAGCAATTTTCATTTTCTTTATCACAGTTATTCAAGACTCCTGCAGGTCCTCACTACTCAGCATTTTGTTGCAGTAATCGTATCCTGTACTGCTGATCTGAGCCATTGCTGCTCTTCATGTCCCCTGACACAGTCCACAATGTGCTCAGGTGTTTATCTCGGTGATGGGACTGACTTTACGCAACTTGTCAAGTGTCCCCATGTCTGCTTACCAGTGTCTCCTCCTTATGCTTGGGTGCAGCCACTTACCTGCTTAAGTATCTCCAAACTACTCATTTTTAAGTAAAACAATGTTAATCTAGAGCAGATGCCTAAGTGCATCTTAGAGAAAATTGCTCATGACTGTAGACCTGTCATCGCTCCGCTCACAGGCACATTTTTGCTTGCTCATGTGGTGACCACCTGGAGCTGGTGGTAAAATGCCGAGGACTTCCACCTCCAAAGTCCAACCTCTGTCTTTGTTCTCCACCTCGTGAGATTTCTTCCCATGATCTGGAGCCTCGCATGTGCATGGAGGCCATACAGACCCATCTGCCCACATTTCTTTGACTGAATGCCAGCATAAGCCTGAGTGACTCCTTTCTGTCTAAGAAATGTGTTATGACTAGGTTTTGTCAGCTGTGTCTGCAGTAATGTTTTCTGGCCACCTTACTGACCCTCATATAAAAAGAGTTGACCTACAGGGCATTGGCTGGGCTGTCTCTTGACCCCTCCAGCCTGAAAAAGTGGATTGTTACTTGTGTGGTCCTTAGCTTGAAGTTCAGCTTCTGAAATGGTCCTTCCTTGCAAGTCCAGTTCTGCGGGTCACTGGCATACATGAGATTTCACTCAGTGTCAAGGAACAGCTTCCAAAGAAGCTGGGAAGCAACACAGTACCCAATGTAATAGCATGGGAATAGCTTTTCCAAACGTGCAGGTAGGAGTCCAGGCTCTCCAGGGCCAGAAGCAAATGAGAGATGTGGAGAGCTGCTTTTTACGAAATGAGTTGGCTTTTATTTATTTTTGTAGTTGCTGTAAGTCAAGGGAAAGACCTTGAGATTTTAATCAATATATTGGTTTTCTGCGCTGCCCTGTGCAGACCCATAAGGAGAGTGGTACGCTCTCTCCTCGCTACGCTGCTCAGCTCTCTGTACCGATGGCACTGCTGTCTCAGCAATGATTAGATTAGATTCCTTCATGAAGAAAGCAAAGGATGTGGGCTTTATATAGAAACACCTCTTCCCAGTATCTTGTTGATATACTTCAAATTCAGGGGGAAAAGTGGATGCAAAAAAGATGTCTCAGGACTGTAAGGGACTATTCTGGTGGAGTCCCCATGTCAGGGTTAGGGTTTTATCTCGCATGAACATCTGTGATGCATTTGAGTGCAGCGTGCCTCTCCTGGAAATCATCTGCAGGTAAAACTCTCAGCTGCCCGTGGCTTTTGTCCTGAAGGGGCTCTGTCTGTCCGCAACAAGCTGTATCCAGTGCCGGGAAGAGAGAATGAGCAGGTTTGCAGCTGAGCCCCCTGCCTGGAGGCTGGGAGGGCACTGCCTGGGGAGGAGGGGGTGACTGAGCAGACTGGCTGCATTGAAGGGAGAATGCAAGAGGGAGAGACCACCACCTGCACCTTCACACGTTCAGATCTGGCCATCTGCCCTATGGCTGAGCATGGGATTTGGCCAGGTGCACCTGGCTTAACTCACCTCTGTTAACCCAGACCGTACTCTCAGTTATGCTTCTGCCAGCTCGGTGCTTTATGGGGGTGGTGTGGTTTGCAGTTCAGGGCATTTATTTCCTATGCTAAGCATAAACACCAGAGTGTCCCGACATCTCAGGCAAGCGCTAATATCGAGACGTATGGGTAGATGCTGTTTCCTTAGATGGTTCTTTCTTTCCACTAGCTGGCCCGGGAGTTAGAGTGGGAAGTTTGAGAAAAGCTGAGCTTTTGCCATCGAAGCAGAAGCGTGAGGCTGTCCCAGCCCCATGTCCAGAAGGACCTGGCAGAACTTTAAAGGAGTCCATGAAAGGCAACTAAGTGAAGCAAGCCTGTTGTCAGGAATCCAGTATGTAATGGCCTCCGCCTCTACTGGGAAAATTGTAAGTGCCCACAAAAATCAAAAGAAGGTCAAACCCCACCTGTAAACTGCATAACTTCATTCTACTAAATTCACAAGTGATAAATTTGACTCCCTCGGCCAAGTCAGTGTAGATTTGGGATATGTTCGGAGTCATCTTTACCCAAAGAACCACTGGTACTCTCGTTTTGGGCAGAATCTCATGTCGTACCCTCCTCTGCACGTTTCTGACGCAGTACCACATCCATGCCTGTGATCCCTTAGTCATAGGTACAGCTCCTCCGCTATGAAGCATCAAATGAGATTTCAATGCAGTGAAGAAAAAATGCAACTGGAAATTAAGTCAGAAGGACTTTCTACCCAGGAAGGAGACTCTGCTGGAGCTCTCTGCGGCTGGGTTACCTCCCCAGACCTGAGCTGCTGCATTTTGTTAGTACCGCTCTCCAACCCTCTCCTCTGCACTAATTTGCAGCCCTCTTGACTACATCTTTGCACACACAACCTCCTGTGGTCAGAGATCCCACAGCAGCCTTGATTTTCCTCTGACCCATCATATGGGAGAAATTTAAGATCGCTCAAGTGGACTTTGTTTATTTATTCTGTGCCTTGGCCGTCAGAGACTGCTAGTGCTGCGGTGTGAATTACAGTAAAATAAATAAATTTTACTGTAGCAGCTAATTGCTGCTTCTTTACATTAGAAATGATTCTTACATATGAAAACATCTCAATAGGTGTAGAAAGGAGATGCATAAGGGCTACACCAGGCACATCAACTGTCTGTCTTAATGAACCATTAACACAGGCCTGTGAAGAGAGGGGAAAAAAAAACCAA
>VZTL01045833.1:0-16134 GCA_013400535.1 Scopus umbretta | reverse complement strand
CCAAATGCCCTTGTTCATCTGGATTTATCCAACACGGAGTGTGCGCTAGACATGGTAAAGATGTTTTTTGTGGAGATTCAAATACCAAGGAAACATTCCCCACTTTGTATCCCTAGGTACTTTTGTGGGTTAATATAAAGTAAAATCAATCTTCTTTGTTTTAACCCAGGTGTGTGGAGCTCTCCTTCGTGGATGTCTTCAGCATCTAGCTGTCCTTAGCCTCTCTAGGACTCTTTTTTCTCACAGGTACAGTTTAAATGTAATTACTCTCACCTCCTGTAATATTTTGTTTTATAATTTTTTGCGCTCATGTTGTACCTTTCTTTGTAAGAAGAAATCTAAGACTTTATAAAAGTCTTAGAAGTCTTAGTTCTCTGTGAAATAGGTATCATTTATTCCAAACATTTGGAATATTTTCTTTCCCTTTCTGTTCTTTGCTAGTTGGCTGTAAAATAAGCTACCTTGTCTAATACGTTCTTTGCGACACAGATGCAGTGGAAGGTCTATATATATATATATCTTTTGTCTCTAACAGGCATGACATCAGGCTTTGAAGTATGACTGCCTTGCCTCCTCTTTAAATTTGGTTTTTAAAGTTTGTATTTTTTGTGATTTGGTGATGGTTACAAATGCTTTTTTTTCTCTTTTTTGTCCTTTTCTGGGAGGAAGTCCCTTTGTTCAGTCTCAAAGACTTTCATAGACTTTGTAGAGTACTTGCATGGCAGGAGATATTAACATTAGCTTCCCTTTTCTTCAAATCAATGTCTTGGGTCCATATCAGAGGTGATACTTAATTGGGGGTAAGCTACTCCAGCATTGAGTAATTATTTCTAGTGATGAAAAGGCAATTTCAGGGTTTTTGCAATGTCCTGTTTGATCTTCTAGTCATAAGTATGTTCACTATTAAGCAGACCTAAATGATCATTCTTTGTAGTTCACCAAACAGAAGCCAGATAGTAATGTCTTCTGTGCAGCAGTGCAATGCTGAGGCTTGTTTGTTGAATCAACATTTTGATGACATTATATTTCTGAGCTAATTGAGAGCCACTGATTACAGAGCTGTTGAAGGTAGAGTAAATTAAATGTGTAAAAGTTCATTACAATTCTGATGGCTTGCATTCACTGTTTATTGGAATGAGGAGTGTCTAGATGCTACTTCTTAACAAATTTATTTACTTACAGAAAAGGAAAAGAAGTCCCTCCCTCCTTCAAACAGTTTTTCAGCAGCTCACTTGCTTTGATGCAGATTAATCTTTCGGGAACTAAACTCCCTCCTGAGCCTCTAAAGTAAGAATTTAATTTCATTTTCTCCTGTTGCCTCAAACCTAGTTTGCATTGTTATTATGTGAGTGCCTTGTATTAAAAATGAAGGGGAAAGGATTTTGCTGTTTTTCTCCCGTTGTACATTATTGATATTGCAAGAGTGAGTTTCATAATGATCACACATTCAAGAAATGTTTTTTCCATCTCACAGTTGAGACTATTAATCATATTTTGTTCTATGGGAATGTCACAGCTGTTTAGCTTCCATCAACATTTTTTGTGATATATTTCTTACTTTGTGGCTTACGAACAAAACTCTTTGCTTCACAGTAAAATGGGATTATGTACTTGTGTGAGTGTCATTCCTTTGAGGCTGTGGTATTGCAACAGCCATTGTGAAACTGAACCTGTTGTAGTACTTGGGAGGAGAGACGTATTGCACAGAGCTGTACCCTCCTGTTAGAGGGGAGAGATGATGGCAGCAACTTCTAGGAATGCTGAGTGTAATACATTTCTTTGCTATATGTCATGTGCCACGTGGCTAATAGGTTCTGGTGATGTGGATTGGACACTGCCATTGCCCACACAACACTGGAAGGAAACTCCTTTTACAGCCTAATGCAGGCTAAGGGAAATTGTGTAGCACTGTGTCACCCTTCCTGTGACGTGTGCAGTTTTGAACTGTGTTGAACTTTGCAGGCATAAAATTTAAAAGTGTGTTTTAAAGTCAAGGTTTAGATAGGTAATTCGGTGATTCTGGCAGTATCCTTGTGTTTATTGGACTAAATTAAAGCAAGGGCTCTTTCCAGAGTGTCAGCTTGCTAGTTACTGTGCCTTAAAACATATATAACCCTATCCATAGCAGATGCCCAGACATGTTCATTTTGGGGAACACACCTCCAAAATCCTAATCTGGACACAGATACAGATATATATGTGTATGCATGCATACTTGTGTGGTTGGGAGCCTGCCTCATGAGGGAGAACAGGGAAGGAAAGTGGGGAGTAGCTAATGAATGGGAGTTGATGGCAAAATCAGAGATGCAGGATATAAAGAGTAGTTAGTGAGTACCGGATGGAAAGCTTTTGATACCATCTGGGGGAAGCTATAGGGGAGAAAAGTGACAAGTGCCACAGAGGAAAGAGTAGTGTATGTTGTTTTGGGATATTTTTTCTTAATGTTATTTGACATTGGAGAGGACAGTACAATATGATGCTTAAGTAAGATGCACTGGATTGGAATCAATATTCATTTTAGCTCTTAACTTTCATTCTGCTCTGTGTGATGCTTTGGTTGCATCTTGCTTGCTTAGACTTTGCTAAGATTAGGAGAGTATGGTAATGATGTATTTTCAAACAGAAGGTGATTATTGAGAAACACATTGGTTGATTCTGATTAATTTAGGGCTATTGATTCTGTGGTGGGAGGGCAGCAGGGAGCTTTGTTTAATGGAGCAGGAAGAATGGAGGATGTACGTGACTAATACACAAGACAATCAGCGCTGCAGGAAAAAAGAACGCTGTGAGACATTGAATATATCTGCACAGATTAGGAAAGGTGAGAAGCCACAAACAGTAAGGTTCATAGTTAGCTCTTCTCCTTGGCGTGTTGAGTATCTCCTGGGGTGTGAGGAGTTTTGGCAGGTGAGTGCTTTACAATTGTCTGTGCTCATGGAAGATATTATTGTATTAATTTATCCCAAATACTTGTGACCCTGCGATCTGCCAGCTGTGCAACCAATAAGATCTTCCTAGTCATTTTCAGCCAAAGTGATCTGTATTAGCAAAAAACTGCTCTGTTGGTAATGTTGAAGCTAATGGGCTCAGTTTGCCTCAATTGAATTAGGAGGAGTTACTCACATGACTGGTAGAAGTAAAGAGGCAGTGATGGGTAGCATAGGATGAGCTAAGAGCAGTAGCTTCTTTTGCCAGCAGAGACAGCTCCTGAAAGGAGCATCTGTCCAAAGTCCAGCTGGACACAGATGGTCTCAGAGTGTCCATGTCACTCTCAGCTGGCTGACATTTTGGCATGGGCTGCTTTTGTTCTGATGGCAGTGTTTACCTCTGCCTAGAAGGTAGGGCAGAGCTCTCAATATTTTCTTGGTAGTTTCCTTGATGTGCTTTTTGTCTGACCTGATTTTTTTCTTCAGTTTGAGCTGAGTGTATTTCACAACAGTACAGAGAACTATGATCTGCAGTACACCTTGCTTTCCTTCTCAAACCCTGTATGGCTTGACTAATACACTTGAAAAGCATCCTGTGGCAGTTAATCTGGTGTTAAAAGAACTGAGGATGTGCTATAATCTGGGGCAGCTACTTAGCCTTTTTGTCTATACTGTAAGAAATTACAAAACTTTTACAGAACAATCAAGATCATAGGATTTGTTAAAGACAAGAAGATGGAAACACCTGTTTTTGGACAGATTTATTTGTCATTGCCAAGACTGCAGTAGCACATCAGGGATGATTTCTAGAAGGAAAAATAAAAATAACATAGGGTATGGTAATAGTACTTTTCTGGCATCTTTGCATGCCAAAAAGCTTTTGACAATGTGGGCCTTGGAACTATCCTGTGACAAAGGAGTTGTTCCTGGTTTGTGTCCATGAACCAGAGGTCACAGAGTTGGATGTGTGATTCAAGATCAAGCCTGCCTACAGAAAAAATGTAGATAAAATGCAGACACCTGACACCTTGAGTCCCAAATTCCCCTGATTAATTGTTATTTGATTTCTTTCTTATCAATTTCCTTTAGATCAACAGTTGTGGTATGTTTAATCTTTAAACAATGAGTTTAAAGATATTGGTTAATCAGTGTACTCAGGGAAGGAGGTGAACTTGCTTGTACAGAGATGGACCTGTTAATAAAGTCAAGCCTATCAGGGGAGAAGTTTTCTAGTAAAGCTGTACTGCAAGGATGCCACATAGTGGGTGGGGAAAGGGTGCTTTTAGTTCTTGTACATAGTTAATATAGTTAATGTTCCATCACAGCTCACTGTTTTTTTTCTTTTTTTAAATGAGTGAAGGAATTTATACTCTCTTTTCCTTGTTTAAGTGCATGTTGGCGTTTTTGTTCATTTACAGACATTGCCAAAAGTTGTATTTTGATCTGTCAGTGCTATAACAAGTTTCTGATACGCTTCTCATGCAAATGCTAATTACAAGGCCAATTCTTGCATTCTGCATGTACCACAGTTGACAAGACCTTTCCATGTATTGCCGTGTGTGATTTAAACATAGTGGCTAAATATAATTATAATATGTCTGCCTTCAGTGCCTTTGAATGCTCATGATTTTTCATGAGAAAGAATTGAGAAATCATGAAATTTTCTTAGGATGAGTTTATAGGGATGAGTTTATAGGAAAGCGTTTGGGGAAAAAAAACACAACCCTTTTTTCTTCCTGTGAAGAGTATATTTGAAGTAGCATTATGTCTCTTTTTTAATCTGCATTTTTTTTTTATGGTTGCACTATTTTTTTAGGTTGCCTCAAAATGTTGAGGAAGTTATTTGCGAAATTATCATCAGCGAGACTGACTTTGAATAAAAAGCGTGTTTGGGAAGGAAATATAGACAAGGATCATCTAAAAATTTGTAAAAACTGTTGCAGAGCTTTCACATTTTTTTTTTTCAAAGTCTGCATATTAATAGCTTAAGAAGTAAATAAGCACAAGATACTTGCCTTTGTTAACAGCAGAGGTCTGATTAACATTTATACCTGTAGGGCAGATATAAATGGGGTTTAAATGAAAAACCTTCCTGGGGTGCACACATTTTAAATACGGCTTTTGCACACTACTTGCATAGCAAATGTATAGGCAAATGGCTCAGCAAAATGAGTTGTTTTTTATCTCCATGCATCAGTAGTTTGGATTCTGTCAACTTGCTTTTGGCTGAAATCAAGTTTGGGGAGGAAGTCCTTCTGTTTCTCTGTTCAATTACTAATTCAAAGCAGCATCTATTCTAAAGATACTAGAAGGTATACACAGGTTGTATTTGCTCCTTCTCTAAGACACATACTGTTGTGCTTTCTGATTTGACAGTATTAATACAAATGGTATATTAACACTGACTTTTATATGTGGAAACAAACTTCTGTAAGGCTTTAAAGGTGCATTTATGGAAATCATAATCACTCCTTGCTACGCTTCTCTGCCATTCTGCCTAAAGACAAAGGATACCATTGTCTGGGAACATAATTTTGAAAGCTGTAAATATTTATTGGGTTGCAGAAGTGGAGAATTGTATGATACTTGAACACGATCCAGCGTTTGAGTGTTACAGGCACTGCGCCTGGCTGAAATGGCTGGCTACACTGCATCTTGCATATATTAAAAACCCCATTTTTGGAAAATCAAAGAGTTAGTACGGTGGTACAACAGAACACTCCTTTTGTAATCATTTGATGCTCTTTGAAAGCAAATGTTGAAGAAAATTCCATCTCCAATGAATGTTATTAAATGTTGATGTAGCATTAGCTTTACTGTTTATTAGCCTGGCACCCCTGCACTTTTTCAAGGTGCTGGAGTGTTCTAAGTGTGGCAGGTTTGTGCTGCTATTGTCATTTAAGCAACAAGTGCTCAGCTGGTGTGGTTTTGTTTTGAAATGGTTCTTCACATTATAGGTGTATTAACCTGCGTTTGCTTAGATGATGATGATGATGATGTAAAGCTGCCTTTTTTTTTTTTTTTTAAATGGTTCTAAAATTGATCTTTTTCAGAGCGCTTTTATTAGGCCTGGCTTGTAATCACAATCTGAAGGAGGTGTCTTTAGATCTCAGTAGCTGTGAGGTAAGGAATATTTATCAGGATGTGTTCAAAAGATGCAATGATGTGGAATTAAGAGTTCCTGGGATATCCACTGGGCGAGATATTCCTCCTCTGTAGCCAAAAGTTGTGGGAAAGGTAGAACTCTGAGAAGCAGTTATGGTAAAAATCAGCTGCTGTGTCTTACAGCATCATCCTAAATAATGAGCACAGAGGTTCAAAGCACATGGAGCACCCGATTGGCAAAACCCTCCTCGCAGCGTAGCTGTTCTAGATACTGAGCCAGTGTGCTGTTTGCTGCTGCTTGGCAGCTTCTGCTCTCTGGTGCTGTGATTACACAGGGCCCTGCAGCAGGACTTCCCAAGGTGCCCAAATTTGAATGGGTCACAGGAAGCTGCATGACCTGTAGGCATGTCTGTGATTTGATTGCCTTCCTTCAAAACCAGACACATGCTTCCTCTTCTGCAGGTTTGCTTTTTAACCTTGGGAGAAATTCTGCTTTCCTAACCAATTAATCAATTCAGGCCAGTCGGGAACTTTGGTAAAAGTTGATTGAAGCATTACCTTAAGAGGCATTCTGCAAATGGCTTTAAGTATCTCAAGAATAAATAAAACCAATTGTGGCAGCTTGATTTGCTTTATATTGTTCCCTCTTGCTTCTCTGTGCTTTGCTGTGCACTTTGTTACTCAGGATTGTCCATACTCTTGCAGGATGATACCTGTGTGGCTACAACTTATGACAAAAGATCAGCCAAGACCCTGGGGAGCCAGTGAGGCAAAGTTACACAGAGAACTGTGTGGACTTCTGCCAAAAACAACGTTGAACCAGCTTTGGCTCAGGCCTTCTGTAGCTGAGCAGCCACCCTTTCCTTTTTAAGGTGCAAAGAAAGCCTCTCACTTGTTAGGCAGATCTTTCCAAGTCCATCACCTGAGTATTAACAGTTCTGGAAATGCCCTTCAGATGCAATGGTTTCCCTTTAAGTAGAAAACATGCAATTTGATGAACATGTTGAGGTGCAGTAATCTTTGCCTTAGGTTCCCTGTTGATTGCTTTTGGAATGTGCACAGATTTACTTACAAAGAAAAAACCCAAACCATTGTGTGAGTGCATTTCATAGTTTGTTTTGATATTTTATACTTTTTAAAAGATGGTATTACTTTGAAGAGCATTACAAGTAAATTCCGAATAGAAAAGCTTTCAAGTCAAGTACACATGCTTCTGACTTCTGAGTAGAGAGATCAGACGGATGATAATTTTTCTTTCAGAGGGAGGAAAGAAAAAGGAGGAGTAATTAAAGTAACAAAAATGAAGTCTATTAATCATAACCTTAAAAGAAAAAATCAATAAAACACAAACATAAGTAATGAGAGTATAAATTAGCATGTAAATCAACGAGGGCTGACAGTAAGTCTTTCATTAAATAACCCCCAGGATGGGATATGGAGGAGCCCTTCGAGGGGCGGTGAGCAGTGTTGGACATCAAAGCCACAAGTGTTATGGCTGACTGTCATGACAGAAAGGAAGGACTCATGCCCAGCTTGTGGTGTTGCTTTCCTGTAGCCGGTCCCTCCAAACTGACAGCACTTCCTTAGATCCTTCCCTTAACATTTTTTCACACCGCTGAGCTTTATTCATTCTCATGTGCTTTGGAAAGAAGCTATGCTTCCAGCAGCAGGGGAGTCGATGTGCCAGGAGCTGGGAGTACTCTGGGCCCAGCACCGCAGGGTCCTGCTCCACCTCTCCCTGTCCTCTGTGAGCTGGGCAGGGTAATCTGCACCCAGAAACAGAGCCATGGGAAGCTCGGAGCCTGTGACCTGCGCTGCTCCCAGTTCCTGCAAGCACGTGCTGTTAGGAGGCTTTCAAGCTGATGCTTCAGCTTTGCCTTCTTCCTTCCTACATCAGGCAAGATGTACGCAGCTATGGAAGGATAAATCTCTGTTTCTTCCTTCTCCCACCACTTTTCATTTGCTCCCATAATTTTCTGGTATATTAACTCCAAGCTTAATCATTTTATATTGCTTGCTTGTTTGTTTTTTAATTATTTTTACTATGAAGAGTACATTTTTATTTCTACCTGCTCAGCACTGATGTATTTCACTCTTTTCCCTTCTGCTTCCCTTAGCTTGGTCACTGTGTAAGTACCCTCCGTGCTTTACCTTAATTGTTAAATCAGTAAGCAGCTTTGTCTGCCCTTCCCATATTGGTACCTAATACCTTTGAACACGCTTGGCATTTTTAATTGTTAGAGGGTTGGTCTTCATTTTCTGAATAAGAGCTTGTATTTGTAGTCTAAGAAGTATGTCATGTAGGAGATGTTGCAGAGGGTTGTTTTTTTTTCAGTATCACAGTCCACGCTGACGAATAGCCCTTCAATTAATCTCTATTTTTATATTTATATATATATATATATAATTTTAATACAGTTGCAATAAATTTTGATCCTAAAAGTCAAGCTGTTATCATCACCCTTGGATTAGACAGATATCACCATTTGTGCACATGAAATGTTTGTGTATTTAAGATTTTGAATATAGAGTTATTGGTACAAGATTGAAAGCTGCTTCTGAAAAAATGTCTACTTCAACCCTCAAAGTATATATAGTATAAGCATTTGGATTCTATTGTGAGTATAATTTTAGCATATAGAACTCTTACAATACCAACAACCAATCCAAGACTGCATATACTCTGCCAGTTCTATAGATTCTGCAATAATAGATGTGACTCACTGTGTAAAATGTCTGTCTTGTGGTGGGCCACACTGAGAGAGCAGCACAGAGCAAAATGGAACGAGTTTGGCATTCATACAGCAAATGCTACAAACACTCTTACAAAAATAAAGTTGAGTTAATATTGCACCACTTCTGGCCCAAATACAGACTTTAATCTGACAGCTTCTTGAGAGGATAGGGTGAAGGGTAGGTAGGCTTTGTTTTCTGTGGAAGAGGAAAAGTGCCTTGCATTCTGTATCTCTTACACTTCCAGATGTGACTTATGATTTAGATGATGTCTTTGACCACCACCGTTCTTTAAATGCTCAGGCCAAGTTGTTGAGCTGCTTGTTAACCAATCACATATCTCAAACTTTCTAAAAAGTGCCAGATCAAGTCTTTATTGAAAAATACTCCTGAAGGCGTTTGTGGTTCCTTAATTATAGCATGGATAAAAAAGACTATTCACAGAAATATCAGCAGGTTGATTCAGGATATTTAGCCAAGTCAGATGACTAAGTAAAATATTACTCATGTTTTATGCACAGGAGGTGAAAAGGCTATTTCATGTTTGAAAAAGCTTTCCATTTTTTTTGAAGCAAGGAAAGTGAAAACGGAAAATGGAAAAATAATTTTTTTGTAGAACTTTTCCCCTCTTGAGCTTAAGGCTTTTTCTGGGGGATGGTCATAAAATGAAATGCACTTTATATAGTTTGAGTGGCTACAAGAAATAAGAAAATGCTTTTGCTTCTTTGGGGAAAAAAAAAAAAGGTGTTGCGTTGTTTAATTCAGTAGCATTAGTAAATACATGTGTAAGTTTTAATATCTTTGATTCTTAATGTTGATGCTTTCTCTGAGGCTATTTCATTGGGGTTTTTTATTAAATCCTGACATTTCTTTTATATTCATTTAATATTTCAGGTTAATAATATCATAATTGATACTTTCCAGCTAGGCTTTTTTGTTATTGTTGCTGTTTTTCTCTCTTATACCTATTTCTAAATTAAGAATAACGTAAATCACTGATTTCTCTTGTTTGTGGTCATTTGTGGCCATTTTACAATTGGATTATTTAAATTTTCTTTTCAGTGACAGGGAAACATAATTTCATTGGGCTTTTTTGGGGGTTTGGTTTGTTTTTTTTAAAAAATTTGCTACTCATCTTTGATCTGGGCACCCTAGCATTGTCCTAAGAGCTGAAAGAAGATGCTCACTTATAAGCCTTCACTGTGGTGGAATTCAAGGTGACAGTGTTGCATGCTTATAGGCTAGAGTAAGTTTATCTTTTCTCTCACTGAGTGTTGGAAATGTCCTGGCCCATTCATACAGAGAACCCGCACCAAAGTTCTGCAGTCACTCCCTGGCACAAATGCTAAAGGATTGGTTGTGTTGGCACAGTTTAAATGTTTCCCTGATTTAACTGCTGAGCAGTACTTTTAAGAGAAAGGGAAGAGAGTCCCTTTTCTCATTTATATGCAGATAGTGAGATCAAAGGATGAGAAGGATGAGTAGGAGTGTGTGCATAGGCTGTTGTGTTGATGTCTGTAAGTTCTTCTGTTGGTGTTGTTTTTGCCGCTGGTAGTGCCTTCTGTATTCTCAAAGCTCCTACCACTGTTTTCTGTGTAATCTTGAAACCATAACTAGTTTGCAAAAATGGATGATGTTTTGTCTCTAGTTAAGATCGGGAGGTGCACAAGTCTTGGAAGGATGCATAGCAGAAATACACAATATCACCAGCCTAGATATTTCAGACAATGGTAAGTACACAGAACAGGAATGGAGGGCCATGCAAGTACAGAATCTGAGAAACACTTTCTCTTTCAGCTCACAGTGTAATCAAGGATGGTCACTCTTGCTTTATGATTATTGGCCATATTGATTATGGAAAAGTCTCAGACCAAGAACTCTTATAGCTATAAAGTATATAAGAAATGTTTATAGACTAACTGTACCCTCAGAAGTTTATGTTGTTTGAGATAAATGTAACACAGCAGAATAAATTGACGGCAGTAAATGTCATATTAGATCTAGAGGAAAGTGGGTTTGAGTACAAGAGGATGAGAAGCTAAATGAGAAATGAACATGGAGTGAAAGAAGAAAAGGAGAGACCAAAGACAGAATGAAGCCAAGGTTGTGATACTGAAGAAGCAAGAGAGAGAAATTTGGAGCAAATGGTCAACCAGCCTCAGGTCAGAGAAGACCTGTTTGAGTCTTTGAAAGAATGTTGGACTATTCCTGCTTTGGAGGTTCTGTGCGTCCTAGCTGGGAATACCACCTGGCTTCTCATCTTGCAGACTCAAATTATAGATACATGGAATTGAAGAATTCACCTGCAGTTTGTCCCTCTGACAGCCAAATGCAGAATTATTTCAGAAAGAGATTCCAGTACAGTTGAATGCCCAAGAAAGGTGGGATGGATTGGCAAGTGGAAAGCTTTGGGATTTACTGGCTTAGCCCAGTTATGTAAACAGATTGATTGTTATAAATAAATAAAGATATTTGACATCTAAATTATCCTGCAGATCTAGATCCTAAGTCACTGTAGTCTAACTAGTGGACTCTTCAAATACACCACTAGTTTGGGAATACAGTACTACAGCCAGTTATTTTTCTTACTCAGGAGTAGAAAAAAATTTACCTTGTTTTTCAGGTCATTTTATTCATAGCCTGTTATGTTAACATTTTTGCACTTGAAGGCTTTGAGACCTTGTTGGTACACAGCTCTACTAAGACTAAATAGCAATTAGCATGGTCTCAGAATTCTCAGAAGAACTTTAAACACTGCCTGACAAATGCGAGGAACTACCCTTGGATGGATAAGGGACCTTGTCTCTCTTCTGCATTTCTGAGATGTGCGTTCAATGGCTGATTAGGATGGAGGTTTAAAGGGCTCATTTTAGAGAAAGCATTTATTCTCATAGAAAAACAGAGGCAAAAAAGAGAAAAAAAAATAAAAATAGAAGAATGGAAATTTTTCTAGAGCTCTTGGAAATTAGTACACTGATGTAGTTACTTGAATGAATATACCGTTAATAATTGGACCCTGTCTGGGTCTTCTGTGAAAATGTGTTTTAATTCTTAATCTAATCTGATTCTTTACAGGCCTAGAATCTGACCTCTCAACCCTTGTAGTCTGGCTTAGTAAAAACCGATCGATAAGACACTTGGCATTAGGCAAAAACTTTAACAACATGAAATCCAAGTAAGGCTTTTCTTTCTTTTAATAAAAAGAGAATGGATGAGGAGAAGCTGCTGATTTCATCATCTTCCTAACTTTTCTTCCCTCAGAAATCTCACTCCAGTACTTGATAATTTAGTTCAGATGATTCAAGACGAGGATTCAGTGAGTATCTTTCTGCCTACTATCATCGTGTGTATTTGTGCCCTCACAGCCTATTTCTGATAACTTTCTTCACTGTGTTAATTTGCTGCGTAAGATTTGAGCATGATTCTGCAGAGACACATCCAACATTTTGGGTTTTATTTTTTCAAATAGTAATTTGAATTATGTGTAGCATGTAAATTAAACATTTCTTAGGATAGTCAGAGGATCTATGCTTGTTGAAAAATATTCATTCTAAATCATTGGGTGTGCTTAACCTAGTTGCTTTAGGTCTAAATTATACAGCCCTGTAGGCACAAGTTTTCAAAACTTTTGTGTTGTGATAGGAGATTACAATGGTGGTGTTTTCTGGGTGTCATGATACTCCTTCAATAACAGAATTTTTATTTTTCATTTTTTTAATTAATAGAATGCACTATTTCCTGATAGTTGTTCTTGGGTATTAACATTTTTTTTTTTGTTTGACAAAATGCAAAGTTACTGCAGTGATCTCCCACAACTCCTTTCTTCTTCGAAAGATGTAAATAAACTGTTCACTATCATGTTCTTTACTTCTCCTAGTACACTAATCACAGGACCAGTTTCATAAAACACTTTCACAGTGCTTTGCAAGGGATCCTTGCCCACTTTCTTCATTTCCATCCTCTCTCCTGATTCTGAAAGACGTGTATGGTTGGGTTTGTGTTCTTGCCTTACTTGGCATCCTAGTTTTGGCTATAAGGGAATCTTGAGATGCTCTGTTACTCTCATGCTTGGCAATCTTTATTCATCTATTCTTAGTCCTTTCTTTCTCCTTCATTTCCCATACAAGTAACAAGCAAGCTCGGCTTTCATCATTGTCCAGAAATAGCTGACTGTAGACTTCAGTTGTCTAAATACCTGCTATTCCTGTTGTCTTTATTGTCTCACCTCCAAGTTCACGGTCTCCACACTAACTGCTTTCTTATTTTCTCCTGCCATCTGTGTCTGCACCCTGCAATTCAGTGGAGCAGTTTTTACCAGAGTTCCTGGTGTCTCCTTCCATACAAGGTCATTAGACCCATATTCTGTGTTCATCTTTTCTTACTGCTTAGTTGTATTTGAAGCGACTGGTTAAACTAGTCTTCTCTCCTCTCTGTGCCCTCTTAATTGGGATTAGTAATACTGGTTTTTTCTTGATTCTTTGTGTATCTCCTCACCTTATTCTTTAAAACATAGGATGTCAGTGTGACACAGTGAAGTGCTACATACGGATACCAGAGCTGATTCTAATTGAGTTAGCACCTGTAATGAAAGCAGTAAGTCCTCGTTTACACAAGTCAGGTGGAGCATTGTGCTAAGAAATGTGTTGATAGATCTCTGTATTACTTCTTGTACCAGACTAGCCTTTTAATTTTGCGGTGTGTGACCACCTCCTTCTACTCAGTCTCTGAAGGGAATGGTGCAGGGCTCTGTTCCCCTTCTCTCCTTTTGCTGTTGATACCGTACTGAGGGGTGATATCATTTCATCAGATAGCACCTGCTTCTTTGGACATTTGGCTCTGTCCTGCCCTTCATCTTTCACAGCTATCTTGAAGACTGTTGTGTCAAACCAGATAAATCTCAAGAAAATGTAATTTACTATGGTTTTTTCTCAGTTTCCTACATCCCTTTGTTCTGCTGCAGGTGAACATTTCTTCCCACTTGAGCCATATCCTAAATCACCTCTTCAACACACACTGTCCTTTCAGTATCCAAACCATCTTCTCAGACATGCTGTGGGTTTTCTGTCCAGTTCATATGATCTGTTTGCAAGGATAGAAACTCCAACTTTCACCTTATTGTCTCTATTTAAAGTGTTACAATCTTCTGTTTACCTTTCCTGGGTTCTGTTTTTGAAGCTTCTAGGACAGAGAAAATGTAGCTGCTGAATTCTGGATGTATCATTCTCACAGCTCTCCCTCCCTTGCATCACCAGCTTCAACTTCTTGTGCTCCTTTTCTTTTCAGCCCATAGGCAATGTCAGCTGTCATTCCACTTTCTGCCTTTGCTACAATTCAGTGGTCAGATGTGCTCCTGTAATTCTTACTCACTGTGTCCTTCCTGAGCTAAGCTACAGAATACACTCTGTAGTCTCATCCTGTTTTCAAACAGTGCTACAGTGAAATAATCCACGACAAAGTTATTTCTTTTGGGTGCTTAAAATAACTGTCTCTCCTTCATGTCATGCATTAACCTTCGGGATACAGCATGTGATCCTGTTGGTGTTAACCTGTCTCTTCTCTTCCCATGTTCTTTTCTCTTTTTAATCCTCTTCAGGTGAAGGAATCTTGTTTGTTTCTGTTTCATCAGGTGCTAAAATCAATCTGAAGCATCTCCTAGCAGCTAAAGGGTTGAGGGCATAGTCTCTGTAGCACCATGGGAAAAGCATGTGTTGCAGATAGCTGTATGGTCCTCACTCTACCTTGAGATAGTACAATGCTTAGAAAATTCTTTTTTAATTTCTAGTTATTTTGGTTTGGTTTTGAATCCTAAATGGGGTGGTCCTTGTTCCACCATTACTATGCATTTACTGCCACGGGACATTAAAAAGTAGGGGTGGAATTGGAGAGTCCAGGGTATGGTGTTGCCCAGAGCATACTGTTTGATCAGTATTGCCTGCAGGCTGGTACAGTTTGGGGACCATACTTTATCTGTGTGGAAAGCTGAAGCATGAGTCTTTAATCTGAAATAGTCACCTGCCAAATGCTTCTACGTGTATTTATATGCACTTTAAATAGATCCGTTGCTGTGTTAACATAGGGCATAAGTAAAATGATTTAAACAATCAATAGCTTTGTTTTATGACCATAGAAATATAGCTAGACGCAAATGTAGTTCTATCACAATTTTAAAAAGGTAGTAGTAACCTAAACAGCAAATTTCCTAGGTGTTTATTGTAGACAAGGATGTAATATTTAGATTTGGGGTTTGGTTTTCTTTAGGTTTGTTTTTCTCTCTTTCTAAGTAGATGCTGTAGTGTGCAGGCTGTAATAATGTATTCTTATTAGTATTTCAGGAAGTGTCTGAAGCTGTGTGCTTACTGTGCCATTTCCAATATTCTTGCAAAAATAGATGTTACACTGCAGGTACAGTGTACGTTACCCAGAATGGGAATCAGTACTACATAGGTACAGAGAATTACTACAGTGCTGAATGTATTTAGTTCTTAGTTCAGTGTTTGTTGCAGAATTGGCTTGTTGAGGGTTTTAACAACATTTTTGTTTGTAGGAGAACAAATTTAGCTTGATTTAATTCTTAAATGTTTTCTAGCAGGAGTAGGACAAAATCAATGAATACAAAATACAATTTCTAATTTTATTCTTTATTTTAAGAATTCCTCTTCCTTAATAAGATTGTGTTAAGACATCTTCACTGTATTAGCAAAGTATCTGTTTTCTGCATCAGGGACACTGAAGTGCTTGTCAGACTTCTGTTTTCCCAATACCCAGCTAAAAGTATTAAGTTGTTAAAAGAAGTAAATGTAGGTTATGTACAGTATTGCCCCTGTTTGTGGAGGATTTGGTTTCGGTGGGGTTTTTTGTTGTTGTTTGGTTGATTTTCTTTAACGTAATGGTCAGATAATTTAATGAATATTTAGCAGCCTGTACATTTAATCCTACACAGTTACATTCTGGTTGTAGTTTGCATTCAGGGCACCAAGTGAGTCCAGAGATTTTTGCTTCTTGCTCGTTGCGTAAATGTTAAGGGTAGCTGTGCAGGAAAACTAGCTAATATAGCAGATGTTTGCTGTGCTATATGCATATTTTGTATATGGTAGTAATGATGTATAGGTGTCAGTCCTTGGGTGTCAGTCCTTGCACAACACAGTGCAGAAGTGTTTTCAGTCATACACTGTTTCGTCAGAGTATTGGAATGCAAGAGGTGAGAAATCCTTTCCTGGGACGATATTTGAGGTTTAGAAAAATTGGTATGCGGGAGGGAGCACTTCCAGCTAAGTTATTGGAATGACCCTTTCTAAAGTGACACATGAGAAACAGAAGAAACTTCACTTTCACAAGCTTACTGGCGATTTCTGTCCGAGTGCTGCACAAT
>VZTL01045828.1:0-13156 GCA_013400535.1 Scopus umbretta | reverse complement strand
GAAAAGAGGCACAGGGGAAAAAAAAAAAAAAAAAAAAAAAAAAAGGCTAACTCTAAATTAATATTTAAAAATACTGAGAATAGAACTTGGGGAACCTGGTCAGCCTCATGGCTCTCCCTAGAAAGGTCTTGGAGTGTGTGTGCCCTCTTGGAATACACTTCCAGGCATGTAAGGGTCAAAGGAAACCAGACTAGATTATCTCCACGCGTTGTTGGCCTTTTACAACTAACATTTTTGTTGTTTGATGATTCTGAGTGCAAGAGATTGATAGGTTTGCTGGATATGTATGAAAGCTTTTGTACATATCTCTTTGGAAACATTTTTTATAGTATGGAAAAATGCAAGTATGAGAAAGTAGTAGAGTTCAGTCACCTGTCTTTGGTCACTTTAACTTGTTTCTTACGCACTAGATCCTTCTAATTGAGAAGTACATTTGGGAGTGAGAATTTAAGACGGGTAGGAATGAAGACCCATTTTATTTGAGCAAAACAAGCATGCTCATTTTGTTAGGTTTTACAGCTGAGTGTGTCATTTGTGACATCACATAGTGAATTCAATGGGAATGCAGGTGCCTAAGAAGGAGTCATATTCTTGAACACATCTGCTCATTTGGATTCTCTGTAACTTCCTTTCTCTTTGGAGACAGAAACATAAATGGCTTAAAGAAAGAAATTCTTAAAGATAGAAGTTTGTTTATACCAGTTTGGTTTTAAGACATAATTTCATGATGTAGCTTTCTTAATGTATTGAATACTGTGTAGTTTGGAAAGCTTTTTAGAACATAATTACAAAACTGTATTTGAGCAATTATTCTCTTTATTACATTTTTACTGGCATCATGAGTCTACACAGCATATTTTCTACATTAAAAGCTGCTTTACATTCTAGAAACATGACATTTGCCAGCTTGACTGGGACTGCTTAGTGTTCTACTCTCTTTCAGTAGTGAGCTTGGAAGATATTTGTTTCACTGTGTCCTAAAGCATAGACAACATGATACTCGAGAGTTTCATGCTCTTGTAAGGAATGAAAATGTTATGTTGATTCAAGCATATATTACTTATGTCTACTGATTCTACTCGTTCTCTGCCTCTTGGCCATCAGGTTTTTTTGTTAGCATAAGAAAGTAGTGCTAACTAGTAGCACAATCGATGCTTAGGAAAGCATAAGAACAAGAAGCTGCAGTGGCAATTTACAGGAAAGCTCAGGGGCATAAAATATCTTCACCATACTAACAAAAAAAGTAATAAAAAAAAAGACTGAGTAAACATATTTTCCCATGAATTAACTGAATTATGATTATGAAATCAGGTTCATATTTCCTCCTGGATAATTTAGTGAAGAGGAGGAATTCTTATAACCTGAAGAAATCTTGAACTGAATGTACTCTGTGCTAGCCTTGGAATAGCAGTGAGGCTCACCATGTTCTGAAGACACACTTCAGCCATTGCACAGAAAGCTACTCTGTTGTTCTTACCATAGAGAAATATCTGCTCAGCTAGAGCAATACAGACCTTCAGGTATTTTTGCACTCAGCAAAATCTAGAGATAGATATACGATTAAGTACAAAGCCATTGGGTCCTGACCCTGACCTGAACATAAATATTTTCCTAGTATATATCGTTGCCACTTCCTCATTGTACAACTAGGATTAATTAAATGGGTCATTCATATTCCTTAAGAGGGGCCAATCACCTTCTTATGCAGGGGCAGACTATGAACCTTTACTCACGGTGATATACTCTGATGGGTACTTTCTAACATTATTGACTTCCATGAATAATTGCAGAAGTAAAAGTTTCATGGTCCAGCGTTTAAGGTATGTTAATTGCCTTTAGTTTCACTTCTGCCTACTGGAATTTTGAGATCCCAGATATCATAGAGTGGATGTTTTATGACTGGCCTTTACTCTGTTGTAGTTACTGACTACATTTGTAGTCACAGATGATCCTTTTAAGGAGAGACATATGTCCTTTATTCTATTACAAAAGATCCTGTTGTGCAATTATAACAGATATACAGAAAAAAGGACCAAGTTTACGAAGGAGAATCATTTGTATACCTGGAGCAACTCTAACACTAACAACCTATTATTATAAATGTTTGCTGAACCTTAACTCTAGTTAGATTTACAGAACAACAGATAAATTCACATCTCTCTGACAGCTCTTACATGAAAACCTTTCTCCATGGGTTTATAAGCAAGCTGGTGTGGAAACCATAATTTTAGCTTCCTTTGAGCTTCTTCAATACCTGTCAAAAATTTTTTTAAATTTCCATCTTCATGACCTAAACTCAGAAATTGCTTATGAAAACAGCTTCCAAGTTTTTTACTTTAGATACTTTTGGCAAGTTTAAATTTAACTACTGCACTTTTCTACTGGAAACAACATTGACACTAGTGTCTAAAGTCTTTTTTTTCAGTTGTTAATTATCTAAGATGCCAAAATTTGTGCCTTTGATAAAGTAGACAATTATTTCTGGTGTTTCAGTGGGATATTTCTAAGGATATATTCCATAATATAGGAACTGTACCTATTTTTGCCAGGGACATATTTTCATGGTATTATGCACTGTGGTACGAAGAAACATTTCTGAATGAACTTACTTTACTTAACTGGTAATTGTTAGGTGAGAGGTACCTTGGGTATGAAGTATATTCCCTTACCAGAAGAAACTTGCTGAAATTGAGGTGACTATGGCAAAAATTGACATAATAAAAGCTAAATATTTCTAGGTGAATTTTAGCCCAAAATCCCAAGAAGATTAAATAACTGGTTTACCAACAACAGCAAATTTCTTTAGCATCTAGTGACTGCCTGCTGGCAAATGTGTGCGCAGGTATTAAGAAATCCTCTACAGAGTATCTATGTATCTACAGAGTATCTATGTATCTACAGAGTATCTATGGGAAAAAAAAAACCTGTAAAATTGATGCCGATACAAGGTAATTTAGCAGAAGCTGGAGACAGACAGAATTACTGGGCACCTGGACAAAATATGAATTACTGTGAAAAAATCGGCATGGTCCTGTGAAGAAAATTCCTGCTTTACAGATGACTTGTTTTTTCTTTAAGAAATCAGGAAGTGTGATCTTGTTCATATACTTGGATTTCATACAGATTTTTGCTAAATCCCATGATCAAAGGGTTTTAAGAAACTTAAGCAGAACTGATGGAGGAATGAGGAAATGTGCCTGCTTGTGTAAATGATTGAGTGAAAGATAATAAGCAGAATGTAAGAGTAAATTATCAGGTCTTTCAAAGGAGGCATGTGACAAATGGAATTCAGGGATTAGCAGTGTTATAGGTTCCCATACAGCATCATGGATCATGTTTCCTATGTATGTATAACACATACCGCATCATTACATACCTCAAAGTGCAGTCATTCTTTCCACATGCACTGACTCTGCTAGTGGCAGGAATATCCTCTTCAGGTTCTACCTGAATCTGGACTCTGGAAATTTTTATACCTGTCTGTTTGGCTCTGAAAAACCAGCTGTCATTGGATAGTGACACTTGCATAGAATTTTCACGCTGGTTCTGAACCTACAGAGAAGGTTACAGCAATTTGAAAATGATACGTTATCTTTATGGTGAGGACAAGGTAATCCACACTTTAAGCATGTATAAATCCAAGTTAGAACACATATGTAAACAGAGCTAACTGTATTAAACCAGGTAATAGACATGTTCGTATGGTTTAATTCACATCATCCCTATAGGGAGCTGTAATCAACATGGCAAAAACATGCTGAATTAGTAAGCAGGCTAAAATTGCACCTAGAAATTTTAGAAATTGTCCAACAGAGGATAGGAAGCTAGATTTGGGTATCACTTTGGAGGATTATCTCTGAAGGTGACTATAAGTCATTATTCCTTTTCATGTCCTTGAATGTTATAAAGAACCATTATGAACAGAGGCCTTGAAAAAACAAGAGGGTGAACTTGCCTGGTGCCATCCCAAAATAAAGTGGGGGTGAGTGGGCATTGTTGTTTCCATTCAAACTGCAATAAGCAGCTGAAATTAAATATCCAGACAGTAGCAGCTTCTGAGAAAGACTGAGATTTTTAAAAGTGTTGATGCTCTAATGAGAAGAGTTTTAAGTATATACAAGAGCATTAATATTATATTTTTCTCTTAGCTTAACACAGAAGGGTGTGAGAGAAAGGTTTTCTTTTGTTAATGTTTTCATTTTCTTATCACTTGCTTCTGCAGTGGTAAATTTGAAATATTTATGGCAAAAAAATGTGGTGATGCAGTGTGATCTTTAAACTAACACTGACCTAAGCCAGTAAGTCCACTGAGCAAAGCAGAGAGTCATGCAGAGCTACATTCATGGATCTGGAAAGAAGATAATCATCTTCAGCAAAGCTTACCAGCTTGGTTTCAGCACTACACCAGTGTGATTATACTGCTTTCATAGACCCTGCTTCAGAACATGCATCCTCTGCATCTTCTATAAGTTCTGGACCTTGAGTTAGTGTGCAAAAGGCCATCTTGGCTGCTTGTGATGCATTCACTATTGTTAAGAAATATGTCAAATAAACAAGATTTTCCACTGGAAGTTGCCTTTATGGACTATCGCAGTGCTTGGAGGGTATGACTGTAAGAAAAGTGTGTAGAGGAGAAAATATCCTTGAAAAGTGTTTATCAGCATGCTCTATGAGTACACTAGATGCACAGTATTCATGTAAGTAAGCACAGAAATTAGAGTGAAATGTTTGCCCTATTATTTGTCCCTTTATAAACTGATGCTACTGGTACAACCTTTACCCAATTTCCACAAACTTAATTTAGACTCTTTGCATATAATTTATCTTAACTAACTTTATGTTATTATATTGTAAACACCTATGTTTGTGCTAATTGTGCTAGCAGCCCTTTATGATCAATTACACAAGATTTTAAAATGAGATAAATTGTAATTCATATAGGCCTATTTCTCTATTGTCAGAAAAAAGAATATTCACACCTAATTCGAATCTATACATCTACATCATAGATTTCTGAAGTGAGGCAAAATTAGTCTTAATTCTGTACATTTTTAAAGAACAAGTTGACCGTGTTCTATTGAGGTATCAACAGACATATGTAACAGCCTTCATTTGGGTAAAGCCATATCAATTTATAACAGCAGAATGTTTAATTTATAATTATTACAGAACTACCTTCAAATGTCTCCTTTGGTTCATGCACATTCTGGAAAGCCAGGGCATTCATCCTGGGGTTTGGGGCTGGGCCTGATCATGCCAGGGGCCCCGGATCCCCACCTGCCCCATGAGGCCTTGGGGATGGGGTGGAAACATGGCCAAACTCAGACTTGGCTGTCATGGTGGGGCAGGAAGGACAAAGTACATGGCTGGGCCTGCTGCAGTAGCATCATGACCAGGGCAGGGTCATGGGCCACTGCACTACTTTTACTTTCACAAATACACCAGTTTGTAACAAAAGTATTTGTAAGAAGAATATTTTTGACCGTTTTAGTGTGTGTAGCTGTCTGTATGTCAACGTTACACTAGGATACTTCAAAAAAACTGGAGTCTCCGTGCTAGAGTTTCATAAATAAGTTTTAATCCTATTTCTTATATGATATTAAGTAGGACTTAATACTTAGCCCAAATCCTTTGTTTCAGACAGAAAGTTGAAATCCTGCCTGTGCATTCTGAGAATTTTGATGGATGAAGTAATCTATAATGATTGAGTCAGCTTTTTAATGATGAAAGAATGAGTAGAGTGGTTACTTGTTCCTTGTCCTCAGAAAGACAGATATTGACCATAGTTTTCTGCCATTAAATTTGATCAGGATGGTAGAAGAAATTTAACCATATTACAACTGTACATGTAGAGAATGATTAAACCATCAAAACACGATGCTGTCTTCTCACATCACATCAGTGCACATTTTAGATCCACTTATCCAGAAGCTGGAGACAAGTCTCCAGTGCTTGTTATTCAATATAATAGATTCATTATAGAAGACAGACTATCCTTGCAACAGTTCTAGGTAAAAAGTCAATCTTTACTGACATTCCACTTTACCATATAAGTAATATTATGTTTATATTCAGTTGAGCATAAAAAGAAGTGTGGCAGTATCTCTGTATATACTCTGCAGTACAGTCACTGCTTGTAAAGGTTGATGTTCTAGAACTGGCCACAGCCCTTGTTCTTGAGAAATGAATCATCACATAAATTGTTAAGTTGTGGCACAGATCTCAGACCAGAGTTATTTCACCTTACTGTACACAAGTCATTAGCATTCCACTTTGTACTTTGCCCAGAGTTATCTTTGCCATTTAATCTTGAGCTCTACTCTCAGACCTAAGTCAGATGCTTTTTATGTGTAATAGAACTGTATCTAAAATTATATTTATAAATGTATATTATGCATCTTGATTCATAAATACACAACAGACTCTGGTAGTTATGAGCATTTGCCCTCCATTTTTTTCCCTTTTCTGCCAAATGTAACACATCCTGTTCCCTGTTAATGAAGGAAATTGATGGAATAACTGTATTGCAATAAAAAAAAATTTTCACATAAAGTTGAATGTGTTGCTGTGATGCCATCATAAAGCTTATTTCTCACATCTATTGCTTTGCTTTATGAGAGAAGGGTCAATTTTAAAGACTCCCTGAAGAAATGTAAATAAATATTACTGGAGAGGTGTTAGCTAATCCTTATGAAAGTATTTGTCCTCCCTTTACATTTACTTAGATGATAGAAATATTTTGAGCTGTTGTAATTTTAAACTTGAATAAATGAGTAGCCTTGGAGGACTGAGTATGTGAAAATGCTTCTGTGAAGATTGAACCACACTATCATGAAATATACATGTTCAACCAAATAATTTAAAATAATAATAATAAAAAAGTAATAGTCATTCTGCATTCCCTTATCACTAAGTTCTTCAGCCCTCCTCTTTGTTTCTCTGCTTTATCTAAAATTCCCTTAGGCTAAGACAAATGTGATATCACTTATTTTCTCAAGAGAAACATAAAGTTTGACATTATTTATCTTCTTAAGAGCTCACACTATTATGCTCCAGTGTTATACAGATGTAGTGTGTTCATGTAGTACAGATAATAAGATATTTTATGATACAGGACCCTTTGATATGCTTGTTCATAATATTCCATACGAGAAGGAAAATTTTAGCCATTTCTCTCTTCCAAAGAGTTTGTGTCTGGGTAGAAATTATGGCATGGTCCATACTCCGGTATATCAAGAAGAGTGATTGTGCAGTAAATGCACAGAAGTCTTGTGATGCTTGACATCAATGTGCTTTTCTGCAAAAAGTATCTGCAGAGTGCCCTGAAGGAATTATATGTCTAAAAGGAGAATTCACAAAAGACTGAAACCTGAATAGAAATCCATAAATGCTGGTTGATGGGAAGTGAAAGGAGGAATTTACTGGGGATGGTATATTCCAGTAGGTGGGATGGTATTAAATTCATGTTTTCCTATATACTTCTGGGACTAAGATACTTAATGTTATAGTTAAAGATTAAAGAATTCAAACTCTTGCAGTGATATGTGGTGGGATATGAATATCTTGATGGCAACCTACAACTGTGCCATCAAGAGATGCGTCCAGAGAGGTAGGAATCCCCTTCAAGTTTTGTTCCATGAATAATATCTACATGATCTAACAGTGAGTTGTAGATTAAAACTACAGGAGATCTTGGCTTACCAAACTGTTTTCCTAACAGCTTTCTAATATGCAGAAAAACACTGGAGCTGTTAAGTGTGCTATTGAAAAAAGCAAGACAGTTTCATATGAAATGTATGTATACTTCCTATTTATGGATGCAGACTGTGAAGAAAACAAAAGAATTAAAGTGCTTTCTGCTTTGTAACAAAAGTTTGAATGGCACATGAAATCACCAAGGACAAAAGAATCTTAATGAGGTTGTACACAAACTTGTGAGGAATCTTTACACTAAAGGGGAAGTCTTACAGGAGAGACACAACAAACTGTTACGTGAAATGATACACAGATGGAAAATGATGTAATGCAGTGGAATGTTATAGCAAAGAGGTAGGAAAAAAAAGAGTAAAGAAAGGAATATGTAGTAATTCAATCTTGATATTCACAAAAACCATTTTGTTCTGGAAAACAAATGGTGGAATAAATTTTAAAAAGTGCACAATGAAGTCAGGAGAAAAAACTGACCACAAGTTGAATGCTTAAAGGGAGGAAGTAAAGGAAAGAGAGACATAAGTAACGGTGGTGACTTCATCACAGTTAGGTGTCTGAGTCTTAGATTAAGGAAATAGAATAATAACACACTGACCTCTGCATATTAGCAAAATGATGTCACAGTAATACCACTGGATATCTGAAAGAAAATACTTGTAATATGAGTGAATGACCCAAACAAAAATACCTGATATGACTAAAAACCTTTTCTGGAACAAAAAACGCATTTTGTGACAGGGGCAGTACAAGTGACCTTCAGAGAGATGCTTGTGATAATTAAGAAGAGCACAGAAGGAGAATGATATGAGAGTTTTTTTGGTACTTATACCAATGTTGTAGAGGAAAGAATTTTGTCTTCTTCAAAGAACACAGCAAACATTTCTCAGATGATAACTTAGTATTTTTGTTTTCAACAGCCTCCCTGTAAGAAGTTGTACAGGTATTGTTACAGGACTTACAAAAACAGTAGTATCACCATGGGGGCTTAAAGCTGCTGAGGGAAAGAGGTAAAAGCATATTATGTAAATGAAGAGAAATCCTGGAATCCATTTCTAACATGCAATGTAAATGAGAATGTAGAGAATTTGGTAAACAAGCATTGGGTTTAGAGAGGCAAGACACTGAAGCATTTTTACAGAAAAGTAGAAGATATATAATAAAGAAATAAAGAATATATATAATAAAAAACCCTAAATGTGGTATTAATCATACTAATTATTACTCTAATGTTGGAAAAAATAGCCATAATCCAGTAACCAAGCTCCTATACAATGATTTTTTTGTGATACCAAAATCCACATAGAAAGCAGAAATTCAAAAAAAGGCAGAAAATTAGATTTACATGCCAGAAATTAAAGTATCAGTGAGATATGGAACAAAAAGGGAGAGTGATGGTGAAGTTCCAAGGGTGAGGTTAAGAATTCTTTCTCCTCTATCATTTAGATCTGGGTATTTGCTAGGGGCCATCAGGAACAGTAGGCAAACTAAAGAAGAACAAATTAACAGTAGTCAATAAAATAAAACAGAAAAGGAAACCAAGTGATAGAGAACATGTTTACTAAAGAGAAAATGCTCCATTTCTTACACATAAATTGGGTAAACACTTACACTGTAAAAAGATGTTTGGAACTAATGGTAAGAACGTAATATCCTCAGCTGAACAGTAGAGGTTGAAACTTACAGAAGAAAAACCTCAGGCCAAAGACTGTTTTTCTGTTGTTCTGTAAAAGTACATACTGAGTTGCTGAATTGTAAATAATAATTTCTTCTTCCTTTGTTTGCATTATGCAAGAAATCTTTGGCACTTTTGGCTAAGTAATAGTAACATGAGAAACAACGTGGGTTCTTATTGTAACCAAAGCAACAAGGACTAATAAAAACCACACAAGAAGACTTCTTCAAAGAGAGATAGTAATTAGACTGGAATAAAGTAGGTATCTAAGGTTTGTATTCACAGTTATGACCTCTGATCTCAAGCTAGGTTCATAACACAGCTTGCTTTTCTGCTTAAAAGATATGATAAAATTTGTTGGGTCATTTAAAAATCACAGAGCTAGGGACAATGGTGATTAGTGTAGTCACATGTGTGTCTGACTCCACTCCCATTTCAATTAACTTTTTTTTTTTTTTTTTTTAAATGCAAATCAGAACATTATCAGGAAAGGAATAGAAAATTCTTGCAGGAGTATCTTAGGCATCCCAATGGCTGTCTGATTCTCTGGGAAGGCAGGAGACAGAATTTCAGACCACTGCTCCAAACACAGTCAGTCCAAATGATTTAAAGTGTCCTCATCTCTCACCCATGTGAGTACTTAGCTACAGAACAGCTTGCTTTGTTGGAACACAGGTAGGTAGAGAGGACAGCTGTGCAGTCACGGGGTCATACAGGTGAGATAGTTGATGACTGCATTTGATTGCCGAGCCTAAATCCCTTTGAAGACTGATCCTCTCTTCACAAAGGTTTTCTTCTTTTTCTCATCTCCTCTGTGGTCTACTGGCTAATGCTATAGTATCTAACCTTTCAGCTGACAAGAGGCAGATAGCTACTTCTCATATCCATTGGTAAATACTTAGCTAGACTGAGCCATATGTCTTCTGATGAACTAAAGCAGCGCACAGTGAATAGGTTCCACCTATTTTTCTTACTTCTTCCAGTCTGCTGTCAGTTATGTCAGAGCCAACTCTCCCCATGGAATTTATGATCCTGGTTACAAATATAGGTGAATGAACATGAAATTTTACTCTTCTCCATTCAACCTTAACAGAAGCTGACAACCTTCTTTAAAATTAGCCAAATGCCTTGCAGAGGATTAATTTTGAAATGTCATGGGAAAACAGGAAGATTGCATATGACTGAGTGCTTGTGATGCAGAAACCTTAACAGGAAATGGTAAAGGCAGCAAACAAAACAGAGTGAGAGAAACTAGATTGCTAATTACAAAAGTTGATGGTTTGCCCTTTATTCATGTACTAATGGGGGGGGAATAAGTGGTATTTTAGAGTTTGCACAAAAGGATTTACTTCAGTTTACAACACAAAAAAATATATAACCACAAATTCATCCTGGGAGTTGCTATGAAGATGTAATTTATCCTTTTCAAAATCTGGTGGATTTTCTTCATCATTGGTGCACTTGAATTTTTAATTATCTTTATGCTATAAATTAATTCCGTATCCTTGTGTATGTTGTCCAGTGCAAAATAAATGATTCCTGTAATAGGAAGTTTAACTCTCCATTTGAAAGAATGTCCTCTGTTTACTAGTCTGGACATTTTGGCTATTTTTTATGATATTCAGCCCAGGTTTTCTACATTCAGTTTCATTTGGACAGCTTAGGATAACTCAGTGGCACTAACATTTGCACCAATCTTAGAAATCCCACAAATCACCATCCAACAGAGGCAGAAGAGGTGAAAGGAGAATATTCTTTGTGATTATCTGTTATCTACAGTCTCAGAGAATTAATGATGACAGATTCCTCTGAAACACTGCTGAGTAACAGCAGTAGTTGTGCGTTTGCCATATTTTGGCTGCAGCCCTCTGGACCAGGAACTATCATCCGAGGCTGCAAATTCTACTTTATGCCTTTGCAGAAAAGCATGTGGCATAAGCAAGGAAATAAAATGTAATGCAGTAGGGAGTATAAGATATGAGGATGAGAATGCATTTACTCCCACGAGTATTAATATTCTGGAACATAGTGAGAGATCTATGCACTTAGAATAAAATCCTGATCTAAGGAAAAGCAATAGCATACTTTTAGTTAGGTTAATAAAGCTTTTTTGTCTCTAAGGTAGTTTTTAAAATCTGTTTTAATTTCATTCAATGGAGTTAGGATTTTCAAACATGAAGTCAAGAGGTGGTAAGTGTCTGTCATGCTGTCAGGCCTCAATAAAGAAGTGTCAAAATATGAAAGTATTTTTCATTGAAAATGGTGGCCCATTTTTTAAAGTACTTAAATATTTTTTTCAGTTGTCTTGGTGATGGAAATATTATGAACATTTGTTTAGATAAGGAGATAGTTTTTCAACTATATATATATGAGATATAATGTAATTTTTTAGTTTAGATTCCCTTGTTGGGTAGTAATTCATGTTCAGGATAGGTTGGTCATATGTTACATTTATGTTTATGATTCTATATATGTGCATGACAAACATATTTTGAACTGGCAGACAGTCCCACTCTGGTTTGAATTTTGTCATTATAAATAGATAATATTTTTTTTCTCTTTCATTGTTTCACAGTAATATTGCATTTGTTCATTTCATGCCAGGCGCTCATGACAGAAGCAAGCAGTAAGTTCAGATCCACTTGGGGATGTTTCTAAAAGAATTGAACTGTGGCTTTTACCTTCAACTATGCTGTTATTTCTATTCCAGGGAAATTAAAATACCTCTACCTACTTCTACATGTGCTCACCAGTATTTGGTATGCAGTCACAGAAGAATTTAAATAGAAAAGGAGAAGGGGGAAAAAAAATCAAATAGGTACATAAGCCCCAAATCTTAAGTATATTTGCAATTTTGTGGTGCAATTGGATGGTAGAATGAGGAACAGCTGGTTCTGGCTAATGGGAAAGCACTGTTCCAAAACAGATAGCATGCAATTTTCCTTACATAACTCTGATGATGAAAGTCTGTCCAAATTTCCTGTACTCTTGATATTCAAAGACTTGGGACCAACTTTAAGCAAAGGCTGGCAATCATGTTTAGGTGTTTGGTGGTTCAGACAGGTGGAAAATGCCCAAATACTGTTTCTAAATTTCCCAGTTGAAGTGCTGTGTATTCCAGTGCATCATGTCAAGTCATTTTGTACCACGTTGTCTAACACAATGTGACTGATGCTATGCCTCAGAAATAGAAGTAAGTGACAGTGCCTAATCTAATTCGGGAAAACATGACCTTCAGAAGTTGTACTTTGAGATATATGCCATGCAATATTTTCATATACCCTTTCCTTTAATTTCTGTTGACCTGACTGCAGACTTTTCTCAGGGGCTTGTCCCTCGTGACAATGTATTTGCTGTTGCTCCTTTTCAGAAACCTTTGTTAATTTCCACATCATTTGAACCATGTTTTCAATGTTTTTCCATCTTGCAATCACCTGAACAACTTATCTATGAATTTTTCAGAAATTTGGAAGTGGACTTCTTCATTTTATCTTTGGAATTATAAGAGTTTAGATGTGATAAACTGTGCTCATATAATCATCAACATACAAATATGTACTCTGCACACACTTTTCTTCCATGCATACTTATAAGGTATTATATCTTTAAAGAGCTCAGTAAGTGTAGTAAATCAATTCATAAGCTGTAAAAACTTTCTAATGATTTGGCTTCAATGGGAAATTAAATGAAAAGAGGTTTGGATAATATATTTGTTTCAACTGAATTATCCTTATCTATTATCATTTCAATATTTTGTATTGTCAAAAAAATATT
>VZTL01045827.1:0-22753 GCA_013400535.1 Scopus umbretta | reverse complement strand
AGATTGTAGAGATTTCATATTCTCATGCTGCATAGACACTGAAACAAAGACTCCTTCAGTCTCCAATGGCGAGCTAAACCTTGCTTATACCTACTTTCTTTACAAGTCTACTACTAGAGGTAGTTTCAGACAATCTCCAAGGTCTAAGTGACCATTTGCCAGTTTTAGAGCCCTTTTAGTAGAAGGCAAATTGAAAAAAATTACAACTGGGGCCAAAGTCCAGCTTCAGAAAAACACCTTATCTTCTGTACATTTCTGATGCTCAGCTTTATTTTTCTCAAGCAACTCCAGTGAGGACACCTGCAGTAGGAAAATCTAGGTGATAGCCTGCAAACATGTGCAAGATCTCAGACTGTATCGCAAAATTACATGTGAAAAAACCATGATGCCGTGCAGCGTTAGCATTGGTTATCATGCCTTGCTGCTACATTAATCAGTTTCTTGTCTACTTACTGAATACATCAGGCCTCAGATACAACTCTATACCATCATAATTTTGTCTTAAGGCTTGGTGAACTTGCATCTGCATACAATACTGGCAGGCTACTATTTGCCTGAAAGCTGGAGAGACAGCTCTTAAGTGATAAATACCTTTCTGCCACATAAGAAAATTCCACAAAATGCCACAAAACACAGATAAATTGATGAAGTTGCTTCGCCAAAGTAATAAGTTGAAATCAGAGGCAGTATGATAATCTGAACAGACCAACTACTTTTGTGTACATGCCAAAATACAGCTTTTGCTAAAAAGCAGTATATCCCTGGGAACTTTGGCTTAGATGGGCAACATACTGCTTTTGCCAGTTAGCTCTAACTCCTAACTACCTCTCCTGTAGCCATTAGTTCACACCATCACATCAACTGCAGTGCATCATTTATTGGAGTGTCCCCAAGCTACATTCAAATATTAAAACAGAAATACCTTTCCATTTAAGGTCTGAAATTTTTCTTCTAGCGGCTTCAGAACATAAGATTCAAACTGGCAGGTAGAAAGACTGTTGCTTGAAAGGCTTCCTTTGCATGGAACTAACACCTAAAAAGAGTTAGATCATGCTTTAAAGAGAAATGTCATGTATCACCAGTTGAACACCAATAGCTTTTGCTCTTTAGAGGCAAGCAATTGAATCTGGCTTATGAAGATTTACTATGCAAATGTATAGCAACTATAGGCACTTTTGTTTAAATAAATAAAAAGGAAAGGCCACTGATAGACACAGAGTCCAGTGAATAACCTAGAAGTTTCATTTAGTGACTTATCTGAAAAACGATGACAGATGTAGCTGAAGCAAACAATACTAAGAGGAGATTAAATCTTATTTAAGTTACTTAGCACCAGTCACCTGAATGACTTAAAATTAGGCAGCTAGTAAAAGTGAAGTATATCTTCAAACTAAGATGAAAATCCATCAGAAGGAAGAAGAAAAATCTAAGATAAGAAACATTTTTGTTTACAGCACACCAACAGATTGGCAGTTTAAGACAAATTCTTAATTAGAAAGCAACACATTATGAATACAACAAACAGTACACGGTGAAAAGATACATCTCACTGTCAAGGAAGATATAAGCATGAAGCAAGTGGTTCTTTCAGTACTCAGCTTTCAGAAATGGTGTTAGAATACAGACACAACTACTGAACTGATCACATCACCATCTTTAATACACAATTGAAAGAACCCTGTCCAATTTAAGGCTTAATTTTATAATTGGTTAACAATAACACGTGAGTTTAATAGGGTCTCCACACACTTAATTTTGGATGAAGACTAACTGCAGAATACCCAGATTAGAAGTCTTAAGGACTGGAGTTCAGTTTTAATAGTCTTACCTTACTATGTAAAAATGCTGTCAGAAGTAAGTGATTGTCTGTCCACCACAGATTTCAAAAGGTCAATCCCATTTTAAGTTACAAGTAGGAAAATACGCAACTTTTGTTCATAGCAAAGAAAATAAGCTTTCTATAAAGTTTAGAAACAACTTCAATTTTGACCTTTTACTACCACGCAATATATCAAGAGGTCCATATAAGTAAATAACAAGCAACTTAAACTACAAGTTGCTCTGGTTCACTTCCGAGTTTTGTAGCCTTGCACTGATCTTTACATGTGTCATAGCAGGCAAATAATTTAAATCCTTATAGCTACTATTTAATAAGCAGCATTTACAAGCATTACAAGCAGGAAGTACTTATTTGTACTTACAATACCATGGAGTTCTGCAACTCTGCTGCACAGATCAGGACGCCGCTTCTGAAGGGCCAAATAAAAGGGATTCTTCAAGATATCTTCATCATACATAGCCATAAGGACTTCAGATATTCCAAGGAGATCTTCTAAAATGCATATGGAAAATGGTTAATGAATCATATATGGTATCTGTTAAAGCCTAATATTTGGGCATGCTTAGGGGGCAGTTTAATTCCTCTTGTCTAAAAGGAAAAAGCAGTTTCAGGTCTTGATGTAATGCCAGTGGCAGTGGCATGCTTAACTAATAAGAAGGTAACTATAGTTACTCAGAAAGATTATTGTCCATGAATATACATTTCCAATTACATAATTATCCTCATAATGTCTCCTTAGGCCTTCCAGGTGTTGGAGTCAATACACATGATATGTTTGGACAAAATTTAGGAGAAGAGGATAGAAGTTAAGATCTACATTATTACCACTTTGATACACAAGCCAACTTGCACTGCTAAAGTCTAAAACAAGCCAAGAGACATGAATTAACAGCTTCTCTACAGCAGATTCTACTGCATCACAGGACAATGATGCAGTATGCTCATGTAAGCCTTAAAACTCACCTGTGTAAGGATTACTGACTGACACACATCAACAAGACACACAGATAGTGTAACAGAAACCCTTGTGTAAGACAATCCTCAACTTTCCAGGGAAAGATATAGGAAAGAGGTACACCAAGGAGATATGAATATCCATGTCAGAACTAAAAAGTCACGGTGAAATGTATCATTTGTGGTTATCTCTACTCCCATGGAAGACGTCTCAATGATCTAAGGTCAGGCTGATGCATAACATTTGGCAAAATAGCGAGCAAAAAAGTGACTGGAAACAGAAAACCCAACCTGTAGGCATTGGAAAAGCTATCACTAGGTGTGTCACAGGGAAAAGATTATCTCTAGAGGCACTAGGCCCTTGATTGCTTGCTTCCTCAGTTCCAACTCTATAAAAAACTATGACATATCCTACACACAAGGAAAAACCCTAATAGGTTCCTTCTCGAATAACTTCAGAATTATTTTATTCAGAAGAATTGAGACTAACAAGCTTGCAAGTGCTTAATTAATTAGTCTGTTCTATGTCTTTTCCCCTCATCCAACTTCCCTTAGGAATCAATAGAAGTTGCATGATTTCCTCATGCAATTTCAGCTCTACGTCCTAGGAGAGGGCAAGAACAGCAGCAGAGCTTTAATGGGAGCAAGCCACCCTTACACAATCAGTATTCCCCTGTTTTTTTTAAATGTAGAATTATACCTAGCACATTATTTGATTCATGTGAGTGCCTTATGCCTTTTCTGTAGCACTTGTAATATCTTACTACCTAATGTTGTACTGGTACTAAAAATGCCTTTCTCTGTAGATCATGGAAGAGACACAAAACCATTACACAGCAGTTTAATAGAGTGGAAAAAAAACCACAGCCAACTCCCACAGATTTTCAGATAGCCTTTCAGTTTCAGCTATGCTGTTAACTGATCTGTAGTCTGTTAACTGATCTACAGCCTGGTCCCTCATAATTAGGCACAAGGAGAACTCCCTCAGAAAGCTAAATACAAACAGGATCAGCAAAAGCTGCAAGCCATTTCCACTGTAAAGTTATCACTAGTTACTTACAGCTTGGACAACCTCAGCCTGAACCACTGAAGTGTGGCAATGGCAGATAACTGCCTCAAGCTGAATTTTCCTGTAAAGTTCCAGATAAAATGGTTCATCCGCTTTCAAAACATACAATAAAAATAAGAGCTTCTGTGAAAGAACACTAATTCAGCAGTCCCAAAGAATGGTTGCTTGGCACACAGATCTGAAGTTTGCTTACAGAAAGGGGAAGAAAACATTTGCTTGTTGACACCTTCAAAAGACTAGACAAACTCAGTAATTACGAGACTTCAAACCTAGAAGTACAGCTTTGTACAAGCTCTGTCCTACCACAGTGCCTTGGTAAACAGGGTGATCACCAGTAATTCCAACAGCTGATGATTGCCATAAACACTTCCTGGCAGGCAGCTGCAATCCAAGTTGAAGCTGCAGGCTTCCTCAGCCAGTGGTGGGGAAAGGAGAAAAGGCAACACAAGCCCAGTGGCAAATCTGCTGCAGGAACGCAGGTATCTCATCACTGATCCGTAGAATATCAAGGCTAAGACAGACCTTAATAAGCAGGACTAGTTCGCTACAAAAAAAAAAAATCCTGCCTGCTGAACAGCTGGCTAGGCCACAGTTCCAAGTAGGATCTTAGATGACTGCAGCTTACAGGCCAAACATGAATCAGTGACAATTTATTATATAAAAGCCAAGCACCAAACAGGGCTCTATGTACACACACACTCAGTCTGCACAATAGTTTGCCACAGCAAGACTTGTCTTAAGAGTCCCTACATCCTTTTTTGGGTGCTGTGCTTCAGAGAAGATGAACTGACTGGAGGAAAATCTAGAGTGGAAGAGGCAAGAAAGCCTTGGAAGCAGGATCCAAAACATGACATGCAGCAATTTCTTCTTTATGCTGAGGAAACTGCATGAAACAGATAAGAATTTTTTTCCCCAGGTGGATCAAGCTCTCAGTGAAGGGCATTTTTTTCCACATCAGTAGAAGAAATAAGCCTTAGCTGAGGAAAACAGATTCAGATTACAGCTCAGGAACACCTTTCAAAAGAGAAGATAACACATGTTTTAGATTGCTTGGCAAAGCTATCAGTCTCTTGTGTTGTAAGTCTTTAAGAACCTGTTAGACAAACCTCTACTAGAGGCAACAATGGATATGGTGAGGTCTCTCAAGGCAGTTTCCAAATCAAGCTTTTATTAACACAGTTGGCCAACTGAGGCATCTTCATCTGCCTTTTTATTTAGTGAATTCATGTTCAGTACCTGGTCAAGTGGTAGATGAGACTGCTGTGATCCTCCCCAAGACAGCGATGGAGGAGATATTAGCATGCCATGTACTACATCAGGGAAAAAGAACAGACTGACACAAGGCAGCAACCAAGCATGAGGCTGCTGAGACAAAACTGCAGCGCACAAGTGTTTCCAACTGCTATAGCTATATTGCCACTTTTTCAACTTAATAAAACTTTAAGTCCAAAGAGTTCTTCCTGTAATAGGAAGGGGGAGAGACCACCACATCCCACAAATACTCCTCATCTAGAAACCTGTATCTTGCCATCTAGCTTTGTCTAGAAAGGAATTAAAAAACAACATTTTATTCCCTGGCAAAACAGGTAGAAGAGATTTATGGAGGGAGGGAGCTCCCACAGGAAACCTGAGCTTATGAAGCTTGCTGTCAATATGATTGATGTAGCTCTTAAGTCATTGCCTGCACATGAAAAAAAATCATAAGCAACTAGAGTACTTGAAGAATCATTTCAGGTGACAGATCATCACAGGAAGAGCTTGAAATTATAATCTTCAGTTCCTGGTTCATGAGTTACACACCACAAATAACTAGTTTTAAAACAGTTAGTGACAGTCATGTATATTCTTTTACTACAGAACTACTGACAGGGTTGAATCATGCTTGAGCTCCAGCAAGAAATGGAAAGAAACTGCATTCAAACATTGAATTCCGGCACTTTAGCTACTGTAATGCAACTAAGATGCCATCAACATGCTGTACCCCAATAAGGAAGCCAAAATTTCTAGTTCATATGGGTATTTGCCATCCCCCCTTGAGCAGAAGCAGATTGCAAACTCTGAACTGCTCACCACATGCATGTTCCTACACAGCAGGAAATCACCACCAGCAGCCAAATTAGTACTGTTTTGAGAATCGCAATTCTGAATTTTCTTCCCTTTTCTCTCTCCCCTACCCCTTCATCTGCTTAGTCCTACATTAGTGCGTAGCTATCACATCAGACTAAAATGTGGGTATGAAAAAGAAAGGGAACAATAACTGGAACAATTAAGTTACTGTATTCGCTTGGACCTCCTTCACCTAAATTCCTTCACAGAAATGTGGACGTATAAACCATCTAAAAATTTAAGTAATTACAGAAAAAAAAAAAGTACTCTATACTAAACTTAAATAGATTAAGACTACAGAGTCAAGAGAATACATTAAAGCTTCCCCAAATTTTAGCTCAGGCATTTTTCAGATTAAATCATTTTCTTTCCACCCCAAAAGTAAAATGCATCTGAAAATACTGGCTAATGCATTGTTGTAATTCTAGGAACGCATTAGAATACTCCGTTGAGAGTTTGTTGGCAGAACACAACATCCAACTTCAACCTAATTTAACTTGGGGGAGGGCAGCGCCAGGGAGAATACAGACTTAACTCTTTTAGTTGCATCTTGGACAGCTTTAGATTTACTAACATTACAAGAGCAGAACATGTACAAAGCCTTATATACATTACCAGAACTGTTAAATGCTTAAAGAAAACCTGCTAAAAGTTGTCATAAGCTATATTCACTATTAAATTTATTACATTCTATCATGCTGAGCTGTAAAGCAATACAGAAGTACTAATGTTTTATAAAAGGTTTAAATGGAATCACTTAAGTGTGTGGCTTCATGCCTATAAACACAGAAATAGCTCAATTTGCTGGAAGAATACAAGATAGCTGATCACAGAATCTAATGAGCATTATATTAGTGTTTGAAAAAAAACATGATCATAACCTTAAAACAGCCAAATCCTTTCTAGATTAACAGCACAGTGATAATTCTAATGATACAACTAATGGTACAAGGGATAGCTAAAGTGAAAAACATACCATGGAATCTAACCACATCACTGTTTTCTCCAAAACGCTGGAAATTAAGTCTTACAACCTTTGATACTGAAAATGATGAGTAGAATTTAACTATGACAGTTTATTTTGTCATTGATGGTGTTTTCCTTTAGAGATGGTCAAGTGAGGGACCTTGTACAGACCTATCAGGTTTCATTTCCTTTTAAGAAGCATTTTGAAATTTAGAAAAACAGCCATTAAAGTAGATGATGTCATTGCATTTGCATTGTTACTTGGCAGTTACGTGATGTCCACATTCAAGTTATACAACTGTTTACTCCACTCTTAGGCACATCATCTTCTGAATGTCTGGCTATACCACTATTAAAGACCTAACAAAACATACTGCAGAGAAAATGCCTTTCATAGCAGAATTGGGAATTCTGTGTACAAACACTTCATATTCAATGTTGAGCAGTATAAGATGCTCTGTTTTCACTAAGGCATTTTAATAATTCTTTGATAGAGCAAAGACAGTAAAACAGCTACCAAAGTTGGTAAAAATTATTACCCTAGTTCAGTAACCTGAAATCTCTCCAGCAGAGCAAGTTGGGATATTACACTGGGATGCTAACATGAAGTACATCAGTGTCTTCTCCACAAGAGTTCCAGCTCCAAAGCAGCAGAATGCCATGCTCTCCAGAATCTTCAACACCAGACCCATTAGAATGTCATGTTCAAGAAGCCTAAATTAACTGAATTTTACTTGCATAGCAATACTGTGAAGTTTCACTCCTCCTTAGTTTCACATGATGGCAATTTCATCTTAGCTTGCAGACTGTACAACAGTAACAACTAAGGCATAGTAAACCAGGAACTAGAATACCACTTGCTGAAAGGCTCAAAATGAGAAAAGTCAGAACAAGCAGCAACTTATTACTCAACTAAAAGGTGTTTAGCTCAGAGTAGCAGACATAGGTATTACTGATAAAGTTTGTGTGCGTATTTATCACACTAAACTGCAGACTTCTGCAGAAAAAAAAAAACAGGAAGCAATTGTTCCCCACTTCTAAATTACTTAATTTTCTTTTTTTTTTCCCCCCACAGAAGTGCCTGTTGTTTTTTTTTCTTTAAGAGCACCACTTGTTAGCAAGAACAGACAAAGCTAAGCGTATCATAAAGCACTTTGCAAGCAAAGAGTAACCTACAGAGGAATTTAACTAGTCTCAATCCAAATAAAAATCTAGTTACCACTTCAGCCACTGTTTTACCTGCACTATTACTCCTCATATTTACCCTACTTCCAGGCAAAGGTCGCAATCTGGACTCGAGCTTTCAAATCAGCATTTACCTCAAAAGAAAAACAAAAAGATCCTTTCTGTTTCTGAGCACACAAGAAACCCCCTTCCCCCAAGGAATGAACATCGAGCATCTTTTGCTCACAAGGGAGCAAAGGAAGAAATAATCCATTCCTACCCCTTTTAGATTCAGCTACAGATTTTGTGAAGTATGTCAGAATAACACCTCTGAATTATCAGATGATAGAGTGGTGAATTTGCATCAGTCATCTCAAGGCTTCCTAGCAGCCAGGGAAAAACTAAGTTTTATGATCCCAGAACATCACTGACAGCGATGGAACAAGGATTGGAAAGGTCAGCAGCATTCCAGGAAGATGCTCATTTCTCTCAGCATCTCTCCTTCAGACACACATTTCTTCCAGTGAGGGGTTAAGAGCTGTCACAGGATCTCATGATTTTGGTTTTGTCTCTGCCCAACACCCCCAAGCCCTTTTCAGGCCCAACAACTCTCTGGCTGTCCTACCATTGTTCCCACTCTTCTGAGGCATCCCCAGAGACCCTACAGCACCTGCCAGCAACAGGGGAGTCCCATGCAGATGGGTTTCTATCAGCTCCTCACAGCTTTTCATTATGAATTCCACATCGTAAACTCTGAAACTGAGCTCGTTCTTAAAAAGCAGTAAGAAGGTTCACCCTTTGTATTTTAACAGCGTATTTGCACCGTAGTTTGATGTGGACACCTTACTTCTCTCAGACTTGACGCCAAAGAAGGTATTGGCTTCACTCTCCACAGTCACTATTTCTTTCCTCCAGAGAAAGTACATTTTAATATGAGTTGCTCATCCTTCGACAGCCAAGCTTTCCACTTTTATCCAGTCACTTCTGCTGGTTTTTGAGATAATTGTACTTGTCATTAGCCAAGTATTAGCAACAATACAGCAGATCTCTACACAGCAGATCAGAGACTAGATTCCTAGTTCTCAGTTCTTGGAGGTCTAGAAATCCAGAGTAGCTGCAAAGAATTTTCATTCTTTGGCTTACTACTATTAAAGCTGCATTAAATTCTCAGATGGGGAGCCCTGAGCTATTCACAAGCAAGTCCTGGAACAAAGTGCAGAGAGTGCTGATCAGTGAACCACGTAAACGATTACAATGAACATGTTTAGAGGAAAAACATTAACAGAAAGTACAAAGTTCCCAAAACAGCTTCTCAAACAAAGATGCTTCCTCCAAATATTAGTAAGTCATATTTAAGGCCACCTCCTCAGGCTTGCAGAAGTGTCAGCACATGCACATTTTTGGAGGGGGAAACAAAAACTACAGAGTTTCAATACAAGGATAAACAGTCTTTTACTTAAGCCAATTATTTTGATCCTTTAGTTACTGAGGCAAGACAGTAGTATCATTCCCCAGCCTGTGTACTGAGGGTGCAGTGGGCCTGAACGCTGTACTGCTGAGATGTGGGTCACAGGAGGTAATGCCATTGCTTGACTACAGAGTTACAGACCACCACTGTTCACAGCAGACCGCATAAGGTTGATATCAACTCCAAGACTAGCAGCAAGTCTGTAAAGAAACCAAGTACACAGGGTCAGACCCAATGCAGGCCATCCATAAAAATACAAGGCAAGTGAAGCCAGCAACCCTGTACCCCATTTACCTTAGCTTAGATTGTCCTTAGACCAGACAACAGCACAGGAATTTAATCCATCCTCTGTACATCTCAATAGGTAAACCAAGTCCTTGCAGGCCAGCACTAAGTCTTACATCATCATTGCAAGGAACTGAAACTTCTGACCATTACTAGAATATCTAGTTGTGAAAGACATTGTGGAATTACACTAGTTCCCTCCTTTAAAGGGCAGAGCAAAGGTAAGGGAAGTCAGAACACAATTCAGCAGGTAAGTTCTTCGAACGAGCAAAATAAATTATTTTAACCACCACTGGTGTTTTGATGCTACATAACACACCATACACCAGCCTGAGGTAATTAAGAGCTTCCTGAGAGTGAATACCATGACACAGACATCAGTATAACATTCTTGCCATGGATCAAATCCTCAAGCCACTTTACCAGCAAAATGCTTAGCAGAAAGTAAATCAGAATAGTTATTGAAGGAAGCTGTGTTATCAGTTATTGGGTGGAAGGAGGGGGGAGTTGATGTCATATTTCATTTTCACTCATTTTCATTCTCCCTTGTATTCCTTCCTCACCTCACAGTGGCCTCAAGCTTTCCCAGGCTACAGCATTCTACAGACTGAATTCAGTATATGAGCTTATTCCAAAAGCAAGCCCCATCACCAGGCAAGGCTTACCAAGCATTTAAACAGTACAGACTTCTATTGACCTAAAATTCTACTTAAAAGTCTATTAAAATGACAATATAGCCTTTAACATGTAGTGATGTTCAAGAAGCATCACAGAATGCTTGCAAACATTTTAAGGGTACTAGAATAGAAAGAACATGGTCATTAACACCTATTGCAAGAACACCTTTCCACAGAACCAGGAAATACATTTCTCTTCCTACTCATTATGCTGCTTCCTAATTGAGTTCTAAGAGTTTTTACACTCCATCCTGATAGTTTTCCCAGAACAATGTTTCAGCTAGTCAGCACCCTTGTTTGACAGTAGTATCAAGATTTGGATTTTCAGAACATCATGCTTGACAAATTACAACTAAATTTTAAGAGTTTCCACAATCTACCTGAATTGTATAACTGCATGCAGCTGAACTTAATTTAGAACTAATCTAATAACAGACTCATTCTTCCCACATGACACACAAAGATGTATTTAGGCATTATCTGATACAGATTATTGCTGCCACCTTCAGGTTTAAGTAGTCACATGTTCCTGAAACTATGCCCCCCTCCCTCCCTTCTTCAGCTACTTTCAGAGAAGCAGTTTCAAGATTCTGATATGCCACAGTGAAGAGTAACTTTAGTGATATGTGGCAGACTTTAAACACAGCTACTATACACACACACAAATATGGATAGTTTAGTTAGCAATAAGCTTAACACTCATGTCACATAAGACTCCAGATTCAAACCCAGAGCTAATCCTTTTTCCACCTGACCATGATTAAGCAATTATAAGACTTCACTTATAATCAGGTCAAAATCATCCTGTGTTTCTTCATTCTTGCAAGGAAACAGGCACTACTGATTCACTGCTTCTAGGCTGCCAACACACAAATTGTTGGAGAGCTACTCAGTTCACTCTGCAGTAACTTGGCAATCTACAGGAGCTAAAGGCAGTTTCTTCCACAGGTGGCAGCCTAAAGCAGAAGTTACATATGGCTCAGAATTAGGGCCAAAATTAAGGCAGAACAACAACAAACCCACAGTCAGTGGAGTCCAAGCTACCAAGATCCAGAAGTAACATAGTCTGAACAAGACTTCAGGCTGGGCTCAGCACCAGAAAACTAGTCTGCCTGGACTCTGCTCCTCACAGCACATTATCTTGCTCATAGCACACACTGCGCTACAGGGGTGGCACGATAAGGGAAAGGCTCGTGCTCCCCCTTCTCATGGGAGTATGTCTTCACATCTTTTTCAAGTTACTACAGCATCAGAAAACCACTCAGTTACCCACACACGTTGAGGCACACGTAGTGGCATAGGTTATGCCAAGTTCTCCAGGAGTCCACTTTGGCAAAGACACATCACACGCCAGAAAGAACAGTTTAGTTTACTGTGTAGCACTCAACATCATCAACTCTGTTCTTCTCGAAGGTTCAGGCGTACAAATGAACGCAGCCCAGTGCCCATCACTAATCATCACACTGTATTTCAGCACATGCACAAGGGCACTCTGTGAAGCACCATTTCTGCCAGCGAGGAACTGGCGCGTTCCCGGCACCTTCTGACATGTAATTGCTGGACTTGAGCTAAGTATGGACATTCCGGAATGCACACCACCGCTTCCCACCGGCCTTCTCGAACACCGTGCGGCAGGCGAAGGCAACAGGAGCTCTTTCCGCCGGCACCGCCCTGGAGCGCCCGCGACGCTCCGGGACAGCCGCTGCACCGCCAACTCTGCCTGCAGTCCGACAGCACCCACCTCACGCAAACAACCTACGGAGCCGGGGTTAAATGAAGTTCAACAACGCATTACGCCTTCCTGCCGCTTCACCGCGGTAGCGGAGCGGGACGGAAGGCAGGTGCCAGCGCCGGCAAGTGCCGCAGACAAGTGCCGCGGGTTCGCGCGGCCGCAGGTGCCGGCAGGCCGGCGGCACGGCAGCAAGCGCGACCTGACCGCGGCCGCCGCCCCGGCGCCCCGCAGCCCCGGCCGGGAGCAGGCNTTTTTTCCTTTCCTTCCCCTCCCTCCTCGGTGTTCGGCACTTTTCAAAAAGCGGCGCCCGGTCGCTGGCAGCCGTGCGGCGCGGAATGAGGCGCCCCGCTTCTCCTGCGCGGTGGCAGTAGCAGGCGGGGAGCGATGCCGCCTGCCCCCCGGGGCTCCCCGCAGCCCGCCCGGGCTCCCCGAGGCGCCGGCGCCGCCTGAGCGGCGAGGCGGGCGAGAGGGTGCCGAATGCCTGCGCGACCCGAAGCTGCCACTTGCCATGTGTGGCGGTAGCGCCTGGCTTTGGCAGCCGCCTGGTCCCGGTACCGGCTGAGCGGGGCGGAGCGGCAGCAGGGCAGAGCGGCGGGGCCCCGCGCCGCCGCCGGGGTCGCGATGAAGGAGGAGTGCAAAGCGCTGCTGGACGCGCTCAGCAAGGTGACCGCCTGCTACCGGCACATGGTGCTGACCATCGGCGGCACCTCGGACTCCCAGAACCTGCGGGAGGAGCTCAAGAAAACGCGGCAGAAAGCCCAGGAGCTCGCGGTGGCCAACCGCAACAAGCTCACCGCGGTCCTGAAGGACAAAACCGTGAGTAAGGAAGATAAAGCCGAGTTCGAGAGGCTATGGGTGATTTTCTCCACGTGCCTAGAGATCCTGGAGATCGACATGAGGAGAGCCCTGGAGCTGGGCCACGAGTTCCCGCTAAACGTCCCCAAAAAGCACCTGATCCAGACGGGCATGAGTGGGGGAACCTCTGGCGTGGCGGCCCGGGCGATGAGCGTCCAGAACATGAAATACGAGGCTGAGCACAATATAGACGTGGTGGACCTGAAAGACCTCGAGAACGAAATCAACCAGGTAGGAGAGATGATGTACGAGATGGAAATGAAGGTCAGTGTCCCCCAGTGGACGGTAGAGGCTAAGCAAGACCCAGGGGCTGAACTAAAGTCCACCATCAGCGTGGGCGCTTCTTCTATTGGCATGATCTCTGTGGAGGAAAATAAATCCTTCTGCGATATCAGCAAAGTTCTCGCTGGGATTATTTTCTCCGCTGTGCTCATTATCGCTATTGTCCTGGCAGTGTGTGTGGTAAAACTCTCTTAGGGTGGTGCAGGCTCTGAGGAGAGGGACTCCCCTCCCGGCCGTCGGGGGAGCGGGTCGCGCCCCGCCTTGCATTTCAAAACGGGTCACTCGGATGAGCTGAGAATGTAAACCTAGCACTTGAAAAAAACAAAGCAAAACTTTCGCCTCTCAATATCCTAAAACGCACGATTTGTTTCTTCTGGCTTTTTGAACAAGAGAGATGCAAATCAGCCTGCGGAATAGCACGTCTTCATCTGCTGGACTTGGAACAGTTAACTATGAGGTATCAGGGTATTATCACTCCTGGCTAAAACAGGGATTTGTCTGCTATTAATAGATCACTGTTCTCAGAAGCCTGTATTTTTTGTTCTTGAGTAGCCTCTGGTGTTTGCTGCTGGTCACTGTTTACAGTATTTGAGAGTAAAACAAATTTGGAGGCTAACACTGGTGTTTTGTCCATCAAAGTGAATAGAATAAGGTGGGGTTTTTTAAAAAACAAATACACAAAATGTTCTTTCAGTGGAGGAAAAGGGAAGGATGAAAACCCCAACAACAGAATGTAAACAACCTCTATTTTAGCTAAGGTAATGGTTGGGGAGGGGGGAGGTGTGGAGGAGGATGGAGAGAACAAACAAGCTATGTTTGATACCACATACTGTTTGTTGATTTAGACTGGATTGTGCAGAACCCAGTCGCAGGGGTTGGCAAGCGTACACAAATGACTAATGGCTTTCCAAATCCAGGGAGAAAACAGGGAGAGTTGCACTTCGGAAAAATGCTAGCAAGCCTTGTGGTTCTCATCCACATTCACCACAATTTTGTCTTCCCCTGCAGAAAGGCTGATTCTTGCCACTGGTTCAAATTTTTCTTTCTGTAGAAGCAAACAGTTTGCACTTCACAATTAACTATTGAAAATAGGAGCAATGAATCTACCCACAGCAGAAGCGGTAATTTTTTAAAATGGATTTTGGGAAACAAAAATGATGTCGAGTTAAAGCAGACCTTTCTAATAATCTTCTCATGGTGACAGGCAGGGATTGACGCCAGTGTATGTACAGTCACATTTCTGCAAGCTCCTGAATTCTTTGCAGAAATCCAGACAAAGCTAAAAATGTGTCTCAGTTGCATCTCTCATTCATGTCTGATTAATCATTTGGGGAAACGGGAAGGCTGTAGGATTGCTCCGATTTGATACACTGCAATTTTGGGAGGGAAATGCAAGAGCAGCATAAAACTTTTCCCGTGCTTCCCTATAAAATGGTCAACGCTTAAATCTAAAATTGGGGGGACAGACACTGACTTTTCAGAGAAGCTCTATAATGTTTTGTAAAAGGACCTATGGTATTTATTGTATAACTTAGGGAAATATCTTCTGTTACTGTGAACACATGCTATCCATTCAAGAATGCTTGGTGCATGCTTTACGGTGCCCTAGGTGTATGGGGCACTCCACGGGCAAATATAAAGACCCTGTCATATTGGGGCTTTAGTAAGTTATAATTCTTCTGCATTGATTATTATGGACATGTTACCAAAAAGTAACAATTGGGTATGTTTTGTGAAGTTAATGGACAGTCTTCATGCTTGTCAAGTAAAATGTTGACAATGCTCAAAAATAGCTAGTATTTTTGAGTTAAGAAGTAAACATACTTTGAAAAACTGCAGCAAACACTTTATTCTTTAAAATTTAAGAGAACTGGATTTGGGAAGAAAAAGTGTGTCACAAATTTGAATCTGGTCACTTGTAGGTGGGGAAAAAAATAACGTAGGTGAGGAAAAATACAAGTCTAGGCCTGAATTAAAGGCTATAGACTATCGTTATGTTGAAGGATAACATGAGTTCTGCACATTGATCCAGTCTAGCTCCATGCTTGTGGAAATTCACAGTTTTATAAGAGGACTCCACATTCCTTTCTATTGTATTTCACTCATTCCATAGGATGTTTTATACGTAGTTAATCTAGGTTCGTAGAGATCCCTGGCAGCTTTCTAACAAAGTCAAGCCTGTATTTATCGGTGCTACTGTTTCAGTCTGTCTAGACGAGGTCTAATTGCTGTGTGTTGATTTAAACGAGGTGACTCCTTCACAATCATATTGAGTAAGCATATTTATAGAAAATACAGCAAAAGCTGTAGGAGAATGTACATATTTGGATCGCCACCACTAGTCATTAAGGATTTGTGGGCATTTTCACTCTTTGCACTCTCCTTTTACTTAGTTCACAGGAAGGTGGGTAAGAAGTTGGACTCTGTTCTGTGCTTCCCGAAAACTCCCGTGTTAGTTTTGAAATCAGATCATTTAACCACATGTTCTGAAAACCCAAGTAATGCAAATCTGGTTGCTGGTGGATAAATAAATGGCAACACCTACAGCACTCACTGTCTTGTATCTCGGTATCCTGAAGTGGGTATACTGTTTATCCATGGTTAGTTGTGTAGAATAATTTTTAAGAATAGATAATCTCATCTTCAAAAGCAAGCCTCAGTGAGTTGGTAAATTGTAAATTTCAGGCCATTGCATTTTTTTTTTAATTTGGATTTTTGGATACAGGATTCAGAATTCATGTAAGTAGCCTCTAATTATGCAAGTCTTGCTTCATTATGAGTATGCACACAATTAGTATTTGAAGGATTGGACCTTGGAAAAATAATGTCTTTTCAAATCTTAAGACAAAGCTGGTTCCAGATTTATTCATCATTAGTCTGTTCCTAAAAATCTGTATCACTTAAATTTAGGCTATCTGAAATTAAAAGATTAAGAAGAATTCTAACAGAGGATTGGCACCATCTAAATGGATAATGTTCCTGCCACTAATCTCCTACACTTGATACAAGTGTACACTCAATGTGACGCAGTTCAGGCACAACAGCGCACAAAATCAAAACAAGATGAAACCACCATTGCCTGAAAGTACTGATGCTTCTTTTAAATTAAGAAATAAAGAGATGTAGTAGATTTGCAGTCTTCATATTTTTTCCCCACTGGAATGCAACTGGAAGGAGACTGGAAATACTATATTTGTAAGTGAAAAATGGGAAGTCAAACTTCAAAACACTCTATATTTAAATAGCATGATGAAAATGCAAATACTCTTATGATGATCAATGAATGAGACTGTTACTGTGTTTTCAGCACAAAAGAAGATGGTCGTTGCTTAATTTCAGTGTTGTTCTACTTCAGTTCTTTTGTCTTTATTCACAGGATAGACACATTAAATTTACTGTATACTAAAATCTTATTCTGGACTTGAATTACACTGATTTTGCCTGTGCATGGGTGGTATTTTCTACACTTTGAATAATTCAAACTTGTTACTGTCACTATTTATTTAACTTAAAATAAAGTACGTTCTTGTAACTTACTGGTTGGCTTGCAGCAGTAATTAAAATCAACAAAAACTGGAATATTAATACAGCTTGTCAGTAAGCCCTTCTAAACAAAGAGTTCGTATTTCCACCACAGGAATAAAAGTAACATGCTAAGCCCTCTCATTACAGTTCTCTTTACATAAATGCACCCTTCTCAAGCTCCCAAAGTGGAACATAGTGATAGATCATTTACACTGCAAGGGAATTGGCAGTCTGAGAAGTCAAGAAATCTCTGCCTTAGGAAACAGCTACAATAACATTTAAGGTAACAGGGATGACGTTGCCTTCAGCACTGCTTCTTCAGCATTCTTGAGTAAAGCACAGAACCATTAGCTTGGGCAACTGAAAACTAGAGAACGTATTAGACTACACTAACGGATTAGATCCTCACTGTGTTAGGATCCAAACTCTGCCCCCTTTCAGCCAGCAATGCTTGCGTTTATTTTAGCAAAAGATACATACAAGCTCAGGAGTGTGAAATTTGGTCCTGTGGTATTAATAGCAACAATGATCAACAGTTGTATCAAACTATTAGAACTGAGTCTGTTAAATGCAGCAATTTCTAATTTTATTCCAGGACTTCCAGTCTATCAGCACAAAACCTCTCTACGCTCTTTTTTAGTTTACAAAGAAAATGAACACCGAATCATAATTAAAGTGATTCTCATGACGCTGCAAACAATGTAACATCAAACTTCAGCATTATGAATATGAAATAAAATTTGGTTTTAAATGCTTTATGTAAATATGAAAATATTTTTAACATGAATTATTTTAAAACGGACTAAATGACTGATGTCATTAGCTTTCGGATTAAAAATTAAACGTGCTTATTTTTTGTAGTCTGAAAGGACTGGTTATGAGCTTTCTTTTCCTTCTCTTACAAGGTTTGTGTTGCTTATGTACTCTTTCCAGAAATACCTTTTATTTAAGTGCTAATGGAACTCCTAGTCAACATATTTACCCTTCACAGATTTTCATTATGTAAAAAGTCATTCAGTAAGACCAGTGGATTATAGATCTCTAAGTGCTGTCTCTCAATACGATTATGTAAGTCTGTTAATGCAGGAAGAGATCGGGACAAAACAGTAGCCTACACGTGAGCAGCATTGGCTATGGTAAGCATACAATAAAAGTGGGATTAGAAAAGAATGTCTTTGATATAAAATTTTCTGCTTGTGTTAAGGGAAGGACAAAAAAAGGAAAGAGATGGATGCATGTAAATATGTCTTCATCTTTTGTTAGCAAAGTATGCTTTTTGTTAAATATGCTATAATCGCATCAAAATGTTAAACTACAGCTTCTCTATAAGGAGGCAGTACCCTATATCCAATGGGACGAAGAATATAAAATATCCGTGAGTGGAACTGACTACCCATTCCCCGATTAACTCCATACAGAATAAAAGTAAAAATATTTTGACTTGCTACATGTTGATACCAATTTTACAAAAGACAACCCTTTTCTCTCTTTCACACTACAAGGGACTTCCTATTAGAAGAAGGTGGTCCCAGGAGGCTGGATTCTGTCACCCATCCTGACAGCTCGCTGCTGCAGTACTGTGATGCAGCTGGAAATGGAGCTTAATCGGCTACCACTGATTAAACCTGAGGAAAGGTGAAAAGTCACATGGCATTTAACCAGCATGAAGGCTCTTCTGCAGCTTCTCATACAGCCAAGCACAAGCGTCTCATGCTGGAAGCAATGTGACTAGAAGCCACGTAGGCAAATACAAATACAATTATAGCATCTCTGAAAATCTGTCACCCACAGAGGCTACTTAGCAAAAGCAATTATGTTTACTGCTCAGTTCCAGTAACTTTGTCAGAATACCTACTGTGGTTTTCCTAAGTGTCAGAAATTGACTTCCTGAGCCTCCACAGGGTCAGGTGGGGGGTTTGGTTTTTTTTTTTTTTGATTGAACTGTATGTTTTCTTTTATTTACACTGTTTTGTGTGACATTATTCATCATATACTTACTAATAACATCTCCACCAAACTAACAAATCTTCTAAAAGCCAGTTCTAAGTCAAGTGCACAGAAAGGGAAGTCACAATCATAGTATAAATGTGTGGTCGGTTATTTTGGTCAGTTTTCCACTATGTATGCATTAAAATCATCACCGAGTGACAGTCAAGTCTGTCTCTTGCACACAAATGTTCAAGAACATACACAGTCGAACTCATTGATGCGTCACAGCATTGAGGAACTACATAGCCTAAGACTTGACTTCAGAAACCATGGAGTTTTTGTAAGAATAGTAAACATCAGGTCATACAGCCATGTACAAATGTATTGAGAAAAAAAGAAATAAAAAATTCAAATGCAACTTCTTTGTATGATCTTGAAGAAGCTATATATAAATAGCATAAACCTTGGGGGAAAAACAAAGGGGAAAGGTGGAAATGAGAAAAGAAGACAGCAGAAAATATTTAACTATTTATACCATATAAAATGACTGAGGAGTACCTGACACACCAAACATGACACTCCCTTAGCAACTTCATCTAATATGCTAATCGCAAGTGTAACTTTATACATAAGTACACATTTGAGTTCTGGGTCCTAGAGGGAGTGGTCTGAATCATTACTCATCTAAGCCACCACTACTCAGTTTAGTGAGAAATTACATGTGTGAAGATTATTCATGTAATTAAAAGCTGCAGAATTAGAACCATAAATTTCAGTTTGCATAAGACATATAATCCATTATGCGTCTGTTAGAAGTAGATCATTTCCAGTTGTTAGTAATATCTGTAACCTTCTGATCTGCTCTGATTTGTTGGAATATTGTTTTGTATGAAGGTAGCTGTGTTTTTTATTTTTAGTCACTATATAATGGTGCTACAATCATAAACCTGCATTTCCTAGATTTGGCATTTATTCACATTTTGGACACAATACTTGGAAAACTATACAGTGAATAATCTATTTACTTTTTATGATTCATTAAGTCTGCCTATTTATTGATATTGTATGAGCTAAGCAATCTAAAAGCTTTAGAATGACATTTTGAAATAAGCCAGTTTAAGAAGCAGTAGTCGTGCTGAGTGAAATCTCATTAATTTTTTGATACCTGAGGTAACAATTTGTTTGATGTAGTAAATACCACATCGGCATGGGGACAAAATTTTTACCACATACCCATAAATTAAACCAAGAACTGACTCAGTATAGTCATCTCAAACTGACAGGATAGCATGTAAGCCAAATTGTGAAATAATGGTGGGCCTTGTTTTTAATCTGAAATTCATTATTACGGTGATGTCATCTGCATTGATCTGTATGTGCAAAATCATTTACACAATGATGCAACAAAAAGGAATGAACCATACAACTGTTCCTCTACCGACAGTCCTGGTAATCTGTATGTGTTTGAGGGTGCAAACAGCAGTGTATATGTGAGAGAGAGAGAGAGAGAGAGATGTCTATCTGCTGAATTTAATACCAGTAGAAGTTGTCTTACTATGGCAAAAATGCAATGTCTTGATATCCGTGGAGCATTATTTCAGAACATCTTTAGGACAACCTGACAACAAAGAACAGTGCAGATTATACAGTTATCTTAAGTTTCTAAATGGGACGTTTTTATATTTTTTTTTTACTTAGGGCACTCTAAAGTCTCACAAGTGCTAGTACGTAAAGCAGGAATACCCTGGAAAACAATTCCTCTGGTTTCATTGGTATCCACTGGTATTAAATTTAGCAGATCTAATTTCATAGGCATTCTTGCATGGGGGATGGAAATTGAACATGTGGCTGGCATATAGACTGCTGTTTGCACCCTCAGACACATACCAGGACTGTCGGTAGAGGAACAGTTGTATGGTTATAGCGTTGTTCAGGACTGTTCTCAGCACCTGAAGCAGTCCTTTGGGACAAAAGACAGACAAGGGCAAGTTAAGGCAAATGTTATTCTCTACTCCAGTCGCCGCATTTTTCCCACACAGTCCTGGGGTACGTAAGGCACCTCTTCCCCCTAAGAGGATGATATTCCTTACCCGAGCGTCAGCATATTCACCCTATCAATGGCAATTTTTTCACTTCCTTTCAGTATTGTCTTACAAAGTGTAGTTCAATATCCATTCGTGACAAAGCTGAAGTCATCTCATGCAAAATTCCAGGAGCATATGAGTCTTTAATTGACCCAGTTATCAGGACTGGAGGTAGCAGGAGGTTCTAAGCATGAATGACGCTGTTTGGCATTGGTACACGAGTACTTTATACTTAAAATGCCTTTATGCGGCAATGATCTGACATAATGGACGCTAAATCTTTTTGATCAGCCATCAAGCTCACTGGACATTAAATCTTGAAAAACCTCAGTAGTTTATTAATATTTCACCAGTAAAGCAGCTTCCGGGCAAAGCACATTCCCAACAAGATGTATACTTAACACAATAAGATAGGTAACTATACTAAGAGTGCAAAAGGCAAACAAATATGAGGTGCACATCATGATTTTAGGTTCAAAATGCCTTCTACTAGGGAACAGGCAGATTAGCGGACCTTCTGCGTCCAATGCCTAAGACGGTAATCACTGATGAGCAATTACGATTAAATTAGTATGAAAAAGGAGACTAGAGTTACAAGATTTGCTTGTATATTTGGTCACGAGAAAGGAAAGGAGAGGGAGGGCAGACTTTTATATTACCTGGCTATACCACAGCTGGTATTCTGTCCCAGTTTTAGTATAATCAGCTGGCTGGCTGACCTCTAGTGACTGCAGCCAAGCATCAGGATGAACTTAAGGCCCAGATGTGTCTGTGTAGACCTTGACTGAATTTTTGGTTTTGTCAGTTGACATATTCCAGCATCCCATTGGTTTAATTGCCTCTAAACATCATTTCAGTTACAGTGAGCCACATCTCTCAGGCATTAAGTACATGCTCAAACAGAAAATAAAACAGAGTTGTCATCAGAGGCATGTGCAGGTGTATGGGTATTTGCCAAACAGAATCTAGCAAGTGAAGGATAATGAATAGGAGGTGGATTCTCCATGTTACATGCAAATATCATTCTTACAACATTTCTCAACCAGTGTCATCAGTTTTCTTCTGCTTAAACTCCTTACAAATTAAAAAAAAAATCTATTACTAAACTGAGGCATCAAAAGCAAATGTTAAATTCAAAAAATAAAATAAAATGTTTCCTAAAGTGAAATGTCTGTTCAAAGGACTTTTTGAAGGTTTTGCCATCTTGCCTGAATATATCTTTTTTTCCAGGTAACTTAAAACTTTTGCAGGTACTTAAAAGCCTCAGAAGAGAAGAGCTCTGCAATAAAAATTAATTAAAATTCTACATACTCCTCCCACTTAAAGTCTACTAGAACCAATTCAAACAACTTGGAGCACGACATGTTTAATTAAAGACGGAAAATGATTTTTGTTATCAGCATGCCTTGATGTGGAATTGAGATAAGGAGATTTCTCCGAGGCCAGCTGGCGGGTCAGCAGCAGTATCACCATTACAAACCGGAGTCCTTGGTTCCTGACCCTGCGCCGACTCCTGGGGCTGTAACTACAGTCCCTTCAGCAGTACTCGGGAAGACTGTGGGGCCCAAGGCGGCTATTCAACATTTACGTCTTGTCATCCTGAAGATACACTCAGTGCTACGACACCTCAGGTGGCGCAAAGTACTCCAAGCCACAGTTTCTCGAGTAAGCTGAAAGCCTCCTCGTTTCCCTCAGCCACTGGCCCTGCGCCCGTTAAACCCTCGCTGTTTCCTCCAGCCTTTGCCCCCTGAGGACGCTACTCACCGGCTCAAGGCTGATGGGGCGGGAGGCATCCCCGGCAGGCCTCCATCCCGCCC